>VZTN01015911.1:0-59655 GCA_013400515.1 Erpornis zantholeuca | reverse complement strand
AGGAGCAGCCGGGGGTCCGGGCGAGCAGCGGCCCCGCCCGCAGCGGAAGGTAAGGGGGGGTCCTGCCCGTGGCGGGGTCGGGGCGATGCAGCGGGCCCGGGGCAGCTCTTGGGATCAGGCACCGGGGCTCGTCCCGGGCCGTGCACGGCGCACCTGCCTTGGGGAGGGTGCAGCTCCTCAGCGCAGAGCTGATCCCTGTTTCCCTGCGGCCGGGCTCGGAGGCTTCTCCCCACTGCCCTCTGCCTCCGCCGCCCTGCTTTGCCTGGCCGGGGCACCTCTCTTCCCAGCCTCTGCCACCCTGCCTGGCTTCGCCGACGGCCTCCTCGTGCCTGGGCGGGTTTTTCGTCCCCAGCTCCCACCCCGTCCCAGACACCCGGCCTTGCGTGTGCCCTCGGAGCCGCTTTGCTCTTGCGTGGGCCTGGGCGCACGGAGGTGGCATCTGCCCTTTCATGCGCGTCAGCCAGTCAAGGCTTGCCCGCTTCCCCCGAATTTCTTCTTGTTTACATTTGTCCTTAGCGAAGGCTGGCAGGTAACCGGCCTCGCTGGTGCCTTGTTCCCCCATCGTCAGCGGGACAGTGGCGGCGCCTGGTCCGTGCGCTCCCTCCTGGCGCCCGCCGGGCTTTCTGTGCGGCGTCCCGGGCACGTCGGAGCGGATGCCTGCCGCCTGATCTCGGCTCCTTGTGCTGGGCACAGACGCATCAGGTTGGGCACGGGTTTCTCCGCTGAGGCTGTGTGGCTCCCGAGCAGAGCTGGCTCCTGCGTGGGCGGTGAGCTCATGTCTGTCTGCGCGTGCCCCCGGAGGCAGACAGGCCCGCGGGCCAAGGCTCTGTTCCCTCGGCGGGTTGCGGGTCCCCTACCAGAGGGGCATCCCCCGATTTGCACTGCTGGGTGAGGTCACACAGCGATGGGCGGTACTGTAAGGCTTGCCATGTTGTGGCCAAGTAACTCCTTTCCTACTGCTTTATTTTCTTTCTTTGAAACTCAAAATCTAAGGCACAGTGAAGGGGAAAAGAAAACAGTGTATACCTGGTACATGTTTTTTAAAAAAACCACCAAACAAGACCTTTACAAATGCAAAAGGCATTAAAAATAATCTTTAAGAAAAGTTCTTAAAAAAATTATTCCCACATAACATTTGCCTATTCATTTTGTAATAGTAATGCTTCATTGGCACTTGCTGCTAAGGTTAGGTGTCAAATAGTCTTCCCATAAAATTTACCAAGAAAATGGGGCTGATTGGTGATGTCAGGCACCAATACAACAACAGCATCACAGATGAAGATACAAATTGATCTTGAAGGTCAATTAACTGTGGCTTTATCCACAATTTTTTATTGCACACAAGATTTCTGGACTCTTCTGTGTCCCTATGTTTCCTTTGTGTTGTGTTTGCAGAAAAAGAAAAGAAGAACAAAGCTCCTTTTACTTTACTAAAACCAAAAGTTGTTTATAGTTTTGCGGCCAGTGTGATATTTCCTGATAATGTAAAAATTCAATTGAAAAAGGAAATAATGTGTTGCCTTGCATTGTTCCTCCAAATAACTTAGAGGGGGATAACTTGATAAAAACATTTCTATCACACTCTCTGGTAAGTTAAGTGTAGCTATTACAGTTCCAAAAATAAGTAGTCCCTGAATGTTGCCTGAAATCTGCAGCATGGAGGTCAGTTCTGTGCACAGCCTTTTCTGCCACAGCCATTCTGCCTTAAAATTGTCATGGACTTCTCCTCTGTCTATTTCTTTAATTCACTCATAATACTGTGAAGCAGGTGCACATATGAAATCAAAGAGAGACAAGACTGTAGTCAGAAAGTAGCCAACAGTAGTTGTTTGATGCCATAAAAATAAAACACGTTCAGTGGTTTGAAATAAGGAAAATTATCGCTTTTTAAATGGCTTGTGGCAAAACTCCATGACTAAATTTCTTAAGAAATGTATCTACTAAATAGTGAATGACGAACCAGTACCTCGATAAACTATCCACAGAATTGCTTCTCTGTCTTATTTTTCAATGACTTATAATGTTTTGGCTTTCCAGCATAATTCATTCACTAAATCAGCTGGCTGACTGCGGGTATGTCTTTACAAAGAGGGGCCAGGAGTTGCACAAAGCCCAGGAGGAGCGTGCTGGGGTGGGGCTTGGGAGATCGGGGCCATTTCCAGAAAGAGCAGAGTGCTTTTCCTTGTGCTTAGCCTCGGGCATAGACATGGCTTACTCCTTCCCTCAGTCAAAAAAGGAACTTCAGAGGCTTAAGCATACACTCGGATGGCTGCTAATGAGACTGTTCTGTCTCTTCATACCTTTCAAAATTTACATGCCATATTTCAGTCTCAGGCCTTCTGGGTGTTTGTGTCTAATTAGGCTGGAGGGCCTCCAGTTCAAGATTACCTATGCTGCTTGGTGCCCAATTTCTTTATATGACTTTGGCAATAAAGCAGATTACCATGGGTTTATGTGCAAACAAATTAGGGACAGATGTAAGCATTCTTATAAGCCATGTTTCTGCTTTCTTAGCACGAACTGAATTCCACCATCATCTGGTTCTTTCTACATAAAATGTGTGGTGTGCTGACTGTAGCACATTTATAACTGGGTGTACACTGTAAGATGCGAGACTTTTAAATACTTCATTTTCTCTTGCCTTCTTTTTTTTTTTTTTTTCAAAATGAAAAACAATACTGCTTCAAGAGTTTAATGGTTCCAATAGAAATAATGAACAAGAGAAAAGGACTCGGAGCAGAGTTGAGCTATACATAGCACAGCAACAAATGTTTTAAGTTTGTTTATGTTTTCATAACAGCCTAGAGTAGAATGGAGAAAACAAAATACATAGTGCATGAACTGGTGTTTAACACTATGAAGTAATATTGCATTGTTTAGGATTGCTATTTACTACTGCTTTAAAAAAAACCCAAGACAGTCCCTGTGCATTATAGGACAAATATGCAAAGACTGCTAAGCCTGTCTCCTTGGCATTACTGAATAAATAAACCGTGTTGTAAAGTTATAGAATCATAGAATGGTTTGGGTTGGAAGGGACCTTAAAGATCATCTTGTTCCAGACCCCTGTCAAGCAGGGAACCTTCCACTAGACCAGGTTGCTCAGAGCCCCATCCAACCTGGCCTTGAACACTGCCAGGGATGGGTCATCCATAGCTTCTCTGGGCAACCTGTGCCAGTGCCTCACCACCCTCACAGGTAAAGAATTTCTTTTTAATAACTGATCTAAACCTGCCCTCTTTGAGCTTAAAAGTGTGGTTTAAAGCCATTCCTGCTTGTCCTATCACTACATGCCCTTGTAAAAATTCCCTCACCAGCTCTGTTGTAGCCCCTTTAGGTACTGGAACCCCAACTCTCTCAGCCTGTCTTCATAGGAGAAGTGTTCCAGGCCTCTTTGTGGTCTTCCTCTGGACTTGTTCCAACATGTTCTTGTTCCCCATTCTTCCTGTGCTGGATGTGTTGTTCCAGGTGGGGTCACATGAGAGCAAAGTAGAGGGGCAGAATCCCCTCCCTCGACCTGCTGCCCACGCTTTTTTTGATCGTAATTCTCCAGATTTTTGTCCTCTTCTTAAGTGCTAGATCCACTCAGGATGCTCTCCTGTTTCATTAAGCTAAAACATGAAGTGAAATCCCAGTTCCAATGAACTAAATGACAAGATTTACTGAACAGTTGTTTCACCTTACATGTCAGGAGAGTACATATTCAAATGTAGTTGTCACCTTAAATAAACCTTAAAACCATCTAGAAATACATGTTAAAATAAAGTCTAAAACCCGTCAGATTCTTTAAAAGTTACAGTTTTGGAATCAGAAATACTGTTTGAAAAAAAATTCTTCATGACCTCATTAGGAGGACTTAAGAATAACTGTCTCCTGATACCGAAACTCTTGCTTAATATGAATCTTAGGGATTTTACCTCAAGTTCCCCTGTGACAGCTCTGCAGAAATGTTTTGGCACTGAGATGGTGAGGAACCATGAAAAATGAGTGGCTTCTGCCTGTCAGACTCCCAGATTTTTCCTTGTGATTCTGCAGTTTGATAAAGTCAATTTTTACTTCTTTGAAGAAAAAGGATTACAGAAGAAACACTGATACATAATCCCTAGATTTAAATTATATGGAATTACTGAAGCAGTTCTGCATTTGAGAATGCTCTAAAAAAATCAACATTTTGTGTTTACAGGACTTAGAGCCCTGGTAAACTCATTATTCCTAACATTGCATATGAAAAAAAAAAAGGCTGCCTGAATGTCATATAGTGATAAATGTTTTCATCCAGCAGAAATACTGAACAGCCACCCTTTTATGGGCAACTTTTATAATAAAGGATTTTTTTTCCTTTATGAAGGGTTGAAACAACTGGGACAGGCAATTACATCTGAAATGTCTCTTCTTTCGTCTCTGGAATACGGAAGAGTGAGAAGCAAGGAGGCACTGCCTGGTGGCAGGAGCTGAATGCTTGGGAATGGGCACAGTGGAATCTGTTGTGTTCTGCTGATGGTACCATGCCCTGCCCCTGCCTCCCCAATGGTGGGGGACAGCCTTGCAGTGCCATAGGAGTCTGTTCCTGGACTTAGTGCTGGGAGCCTCTCTCTATTAAGGAATACAATAGCTCACTTCTATGTTTCATATGGTCATTCATTTTCATAGAAAGCAAAGTGACTGATCAATAGTAAAATGTGCCTTCAGAAGAAGCTGAGCTACTTTTCATGGGAAAACTATCCCTTTTCATCCTGTAACATTCCAGAGATGAACAAAAGTCTGCAAGCACTAACCTTGAAAAGAAAGCATGTTTGGCCCTGACAGAGGAAATGCAGGTGATCTTGTTAGAGAGCAATCTTAAAAGGTCTCAGAAACTGCAAACCTGAGTCCAGTTGATGTTCACCAAAATAGTTTTCTAGTGAAGGGCTTCATAATTATTTTGTATATCAGATACATGTTCCAAATGTAAAGGAGAGGTTAAATGCCTTAATAAGTTAGGAAGGCAATAGCCTCATTTATCAAAAAGATAAGGGGAGCCCAGATGACAGAATTATCAATATTCTGCAGGGACAGAAAGCATATGATAGGATGAATGAATGTACTGCAGTTGGTTAGGGACTTTGCCTTTTGGTGTCAGAACACTACCCTGAACTCTGGAAAAGCATTTGGGGAAAAAATATTCTTACAGACCCAGTCTGGACTTTATGTGATGGTGCAAATAAAATGTGAGTGGCAATTTTTTTTTTTTTGGTTTGGTTTTTTTTTTTTTGTGTGTGTGTATAAAATATGAGTAGGGCTCTGTGTCTTGGATCATTCTACTTTTTATTTTTTCGGCAGTTTCTGAAGTCACTGTAGCTGCAGCTTGGCTATCGTGTTCTTCCTTTGATTGGAAACTGGCCAAGGGGATGGTTGGCAAGCCTGTTTTTTGGAAGTCTGGACATTATCTTGTTGCTTTGGGCCCTCTGCAGTATTAATAAACCATGAATAAACTTCCTGGCATTTCTTTAACAACATTATGGTTAAAGAACAATCCGTTTAAGCCTTCAGAGGATAGCTGTTGCAGAAGAACAGAAAACACAGTCCATTGACATCTAGCAAATTACTCTTTACTTGCAAAAGTAAAAAGACTTATTTTGATCTTTGCACAGCAGAAAGAATAGTCCTGGGACGTAGTATAAATAACAAACTGCCATTAATAAATATAGTCCTTCCACTGTAGAGTCTTACACACACTGGTTAAGAATCTCTTCCTCAGTGGATCTGCATATGATAGTCATTGAATTTTGGGTCCTGTTTTTGAATTTATGTTTTGGGATCTTATCTTGAAATTCAAATTGCTATCTAGTGTGTATCTCAGCTGGCCAGAGCCAAGACAATATCCCTAGATCCAATGGGGATGCACTTAACTTTCCTGGGACAGGGGGCTGAAGGCAGAATTGCTCTGTTGTGTAACAGAGGGCCATTATAAAGCCTGCCCGCTATGCGGGGGTGCTGAAGTGTGAGCCAGGAGTCATCTGGTCTGTGCTGTTACTCCCTGAGGAGTTGTGGTGTGGCCTGTGAGAAGCCCCCATCTGTACCATGAGCCTGGACCAGCAGCTTCTCTTGGGTGATTTTTTCCACAGCAGAGAATGGAACTCTGGGGGATGCAGGTAAGGATTTTCCGTGACAGTAGAGTTCTGTACTGAGTGTCATGGTAGCTTAGTCAGCAGTACCATAGCTTTTACTCTCCTACAGCACTTTTCTGTGTGGCATGCAAATCACTAATGAGTAGCTTATTAGGCATAAGTGATCATGATTTTATTCTGTTTTCCTGTAATAAATACACTCAAGTCTTTATTCTCACTGGTTTATGAAAATGACCAATTTCATAGTGCTGAAAAACAAGTTTCAAGACAAATAAAAATGATAAAACTTTGCTTTTTTCTGTCTAGGAATGTTAGACTTGATGACCAAAAAGACAAAGGAAACCCAACAAAGAAAAATTATTGCTGTGGAAATCCTCAAGTGAGAAGGTAGGGGTATGAAGTTTCTATAAAATAAAAGTTAAGTACTTTAGGAAATTGATAAAGGCACACAAAAATCTCAATGGTGGATGCAATAATGGATGAGATGCTTTTTTCTTTCTTTTTTTTTTTTTATTTCAAAGAATCCTAGTAAGAACAAAAGGAGTCTGAACAAAAGAGTAGGCTGTTGTTGGTTGAAAAATGTCTGTTAGTACTAGAGAAAAGTATTCATTGAATTGCTTCTCTTCTTCAGGTGTCAGTAAAGAATAGTAAAATATCAAGACTGTATCACAGCTGGTGGTGATAGTGAAGCACATAACAGCCTCCTCCACCTCTGTTGCATGAGCTGCTGTTGTGCTCCTGTTTGGCTTATTTAAACATCTGGACCTGACAGCTAATACCCAGAAGTTTTTACAAAATTCACTGTAGTCTTCTTTGGGTTATGAAGCTTGAATTTTTCAATATGCTTAGAAACATGGAGAAATTACAGTGAACTTGGAAATTTGTCACCAATGCTTTCAAAAGGAATCTTCTGGATAATTGGAAGCCTATCAATTTGGCTCTGGTCCTGGAAAAAAAGAAAGAAATTCTCTAACTGGACTGTATTTAAGCTTCCTATCATTCTTTAAGTCTAGTCACCCGTGTTTTTTGGAAAATAGATTTTATCAACCTGCCTTTTTATTCCTTTCTTTATTCTCTTTTTTGAGAGATAACAAATACAGTTTGATCAATGCCATTGCATCAAAGTAATATATAATATGCTTCTGTGAGGCATGATTTTTTGATCAAGTGACTAGACTTGAAATGAAATCAATTTGATGCTTCTTAAATGGACTAAAAGCTGGCAGACAGGCTATGAAACATGACTGTAAATGGGGAATCCTCACTGAGTGTGTGCCTTTCTGTTGTATCCTATAAGAACTGGTTATTAGCAGTGACTATTTAGTGCTTTATTGATGATCTAGATGGTAACAATATCAGTTTTCCACAGTAAATTTAAGAAAGAGAAAAGCTATCTGGTGCAAGCTGTAGTGTGCCATGAGTGAGGTTTCAGTGAGCTGCTGTGGCTCTTAGACATGTAATGATAGTACTGAGTAAGGGTAGAGAAGTATTTTGCACATGTGCATTGTATTGCTGTTAAGAGGGAGAAAAGGGGTTAGATAATGTCTTGACAGGATTTGGAAAAATGGACCCCCAAGGTCACTATTTGATTGATTTACCAAAGAGGGGTGGCCCAGTTTCATTTGCTCTGTTTAAGTACCTGTTCTGATTCACCATAGGGGAAGGAATTTTAAAGTGTAGCCAACACAAAAGTGATAAAATGCACTGTGTAGAAGGTGAAACTGAGCAAGCAAGGTTTGTCTGTGACAGTGAGGTAAACTCACCATTGGAATATGAGTAACATTACAAACATTACATAAAAATAAATTCTAGTTAAAAAGGACTGTGATTTTCAAAAGACAGATATTTTTCATATCTGAACTCTTAGATACTCCTGTCATATTAAAAAATATTACCTCAGCTCAGGGTGGGTTTTTGTGCAATTTATGGCCATTTCCAGGAGGACTGTGGTTCTCTATTTGTTTAGAGAACTTGGAGCCTTATTCAGGCCTCTGAATGTTGATGAAACTTAATGTAGTCTCTTGCTCTACTCAGATATTATATTAAAAAATTGTTTTTGTGTTCAAGTTTTTACTGTCAGGAATGAAAGCAGGGAAAGCCAGGTGTATGCTTTAGAACTTAAGAGATGTCTGCACTCTCCTCTTCTGTTGCTCTCTTAGGATGTTTCTTGAGGCTTCCTAAATAGCCAGGACAAAGAGACTGGGAATTTGACTTACTTATTATTCCTTCTGTTCTCTGATGCAGCTGTTTTTGGCCTGTAACCAGAGCAGCTGAATGTAGTGCTCAACTCAGGCAAGGTTTCTGAATTAGCTAAATGCAGTAAGGGACAAAGATGAAATTTTTACTTTGAGTTAGATGAGATTCTGCACTGCGCTTGACAGAGGTTGTATGAAAACCTTGGCAGAGAGTTTTCCTGGGACTGTGTTTATATTGCTTATATTTGAAAGAATTTTGTGGCTGTCTTCGGAGCTGTGATTGTTTAAGATTATTTTGCAATTTCTTAATGTTGAAATGGTGTGTGACAGAAAGAAAAACCAACTTCAGAGTTGCAACTTAGACATCATGATGAGCCCAAGGGATCTGAATGCAGAGAAGCAGGTTCTGCTCCACATTTTCAAGAACCAGAAGAATTTAAAAGTTTGATATTTAGAAAGTCCATTGCATTTTAAGTACAGCTCTGAGTGTTTGTTCAGTTTTTGTTAATGCTGTTCACTACTGACAGGGCTCTGAAAGTAATGCATGAAAATCTTTTGCATCTAGAACAATTAATGTTCACCTGCATGTTTTTCACCTTTTTGCTAAAGTAATGAAAAATGCTCTTCAATTGAATGCAGGTATTTCATATACAATTAGTACAGTTAGTAATTGTACGTGCCATTTCTGTCTCATTTTTGCCCACTGGAACAATTTATTCTTCCATCCTACTAAAATTGAAAATAATGAAGCTGGCTTGCTTTGCAGAGGACTTTGAAATTACATGCCCAGATCACCTAGAAACAGAGCCAGGGGTAGTATCTATGAGTCTCAAGCTGCTCTTTTATCCACTGGACCATGCTGATGACACCACTAAATACAAAATTTGATAAGTACCCAAGTGCAAATGCATAACGAAATTTCAGGTCTTGCTCTAGGAATATACTGAGAATGTTTTTTAAACTGTGATGATAAATTCTTTTTCAAATAGTTTTTTTTTTTTTTAATTTATAAAAATATAAACAGAAAATGTGTCCCTCAATGTTTGTTCTCAAGTACAAATTTACATTTTTTTCCCCATTACCATAAAAATACTTCCTTCCCCACCCTACCCCCATTCCAGTTACTGCATTGAAAGCCTACTCTTTGTTTATGTTCAATCCCTATTTTCAGTTTACCAGTGGTAGCAGCTTACAACATGCACTGTTTATATTCTCCAGCAGTTGCAGCAACACTTACACATTGGAACTGTTTGTAACATCAGTAGAACTATCTCTTTCTCCTCTGTGAAGTAGTGCCTTAAAATGGTCATTTCTCCCCAGTTTTGCCACAAATTTAATTTCTTATAAGAACTGATAATTTCCCATCAGGCTTAAGAAGAACATCAAGTTGTTTTCTTTTGCCCCCTCAGTTTGTGCTGAGCTGTGCCCTCCTGTTGTACAGCTGGATTGAAGGTGCTTCTGCTAAAGGACTGTGTTGTTCAACTGGGGCTTAGTCTTGGTGTCTTCATCTTTTAGTGTTACAGTCTACGAATTACTACCCTTATCTCTGTCTGTCTTCTCTGTCTTGCCAGAAGAATGAACTTGGCTGTGGCTGTCTCATGTGTAGCCAGGACTATCATTGTCCTTACTGGGAAGACAAGAGTACTCCTGCTGTACATGTCTATATTCCAGTGACCTGCCTACCAGCAGGCATTGCAAACTTACCTGAGAGAACTTCTGTTCACCTGACACCTCTGTTCAAAACACTGTGATTATTAAATCATCTGTATGAAAGATAGTGACCAACCTTGATGGAAAAGAAGTACAAAGCAATGTCATAGATATACATGCCAAGAGCAATACTGATTAGGAGCTTTTTGGTTGCCATCTAGCACCCAGCCTTAGGTGCACGAGTGTTTTCTATGACCAGTAGCTATTTATGGATGATTCCTAAACACAAGGACTGAAGGGATTAGCAAGATGTATGGTATGTGATTCTTTGCCCTTTCCACAAACATCAGGGTCACAGCACAGAAAGAACTGCAGTGAGGTCATAAAAATATTCTTTTTTTTCCAAGCTTTAAAGATCAGTGCTATTTGTCATGGAGCAAAATGGCATGGAAGTTGAACTTCTGTTCCCACAATTGTATTTAAGAAGTGCTCATGAATCTTGACAGACTTATGAGTGATTGTAAGCAGCTGACTGAAAACAATAGGCCTGTGCATGCCATGGGACATGGGTGGGCCCCAGCCACCGTCAGTGTATCTGTGCTGAGCAAGTCTTGTGCGTCAGGTAGAATATGCCAGGGCAGAACCCCGGGAGCAGGGGCACACTGCAGCATGCTTGAGCTTCAGTCCCAGCTGTTCCTCAGCTGCTCAAACACTTTATTTGGAAAAATGGATTAAATAAAGTGCATTTCGTTTTATTTTTTGAAGTGGCTGAACTGTGTCTTCCTGTGATGCAAATTCACATCTGACAACGTGTTGTCATAACTTTAACCCCAACCCACTCTTTTAGTTCTGGGAGGCACATTTTGCCAGCTCAAGTCTGTTTCACAGAGAGGTAAATACAGATGGGTCCATGTGTATCTGTGTTCATATATATGTTTATAGCTAGATGTTGTATTAACATGAATATAATTAACTAAGGGAAAGATAATTCCTGGAGAAGTTTTCTAGGACTGTAGGTCTCCCATGGCCAAGGGCAGAAAAGCTTACAAAGTCAAAGAATTACAAAGAATTTTCTTGATGCTAAAACCCCATATTTCTTAAAATATGAAGGGAAGATAAAGAGAGAGAGAATATTAAAAAATGAAATGGTGAGGTTGTTGATGGTGCTATTTGAGGATAGACTGATAAAGGGAAGAATGACATCACAAAGACCCTTTCCCATCTTTAATTGAGAATCTAATGCTCTTTTGTGGTTCCACGTAACTGAATCAAAATCAGTAAGCATTTTGCTTATTTTTTTTAAAATGCAGTTTCTTCTGGGTGGAAAATGTTTCCTAATGTCTCCTAAATTCTTTAAGTGGTGTTTC
Source organism: Erpornis zantholeuca (assembly GCA_013400515.1). Lineage (NCBI taxonomy): Eukaryota > Metazoa > Chordata > Aves > Passeriformes > Timaliidae > Erpornis > Erpornis zantholeuca. Next base: position 48,336 of record VZTN01015911.1, on the reverse strand, counting down.
TGTGAGTATATGAAGATGTATTCTGCACAAAGGAATACTGTAGCCTGAAATCTGTTTTGGAATCATGTTCTCTGATAAATATAAGACATGAGAGGCTAAATAGTTACATTGAAAAGGCTTTACATTTGAAGGTTATTATGATATTAAATTACACATGTATGATTTTTAAGGAAGTAGATCAACTGCGTTGATCTATAGATAATTGAGAAGATACTAGTTCAGTAAAAAAAAAGCATTACTGGAAATATATTACTTAGGGCTAAAAAGCTGTTTATATACAAAATCTTTCATATCCCACATATATTAAATGCAGTGTACTCTGTCTGTAAAGATCTTCTGTGGCTTACTATTTGATCTGAGCACCATGTAATAAAAAGTTCTGCTGAGATGAAGTTCTGTGTAATTGAAAGCCCATGAATGAAGAAGATGCCTAGTAGGGAAGGAATAAAATGCACAAGCTATAAATAAATGGACATGCTGAAGTTAGTACACAAGGTGCTTTTTATTCCTACAAACTGGAATGCTAATTTCAAAGAAAAATCTACAAAAAAAATGGAAAGAAATTACAACCACTATCACACTCAGAAGGTCTGTGTGTCAAAAGGCAGGTGAAAGAAAAAATGAGAATACAAGAGAGGTATGTTTGCAAGAAAAAAAGGAGGCCTTTACCAGACTACAAGTAAAACCAAAACCAAGAGTTACTGGCATTTAGAAACTAGGTACTTCAAACAGTGAAGGGAGTTTCACAGTCCAGCAGTACTGCACAGGTGGGAAAGGTTGTATCCTATTTATTGCATTTTAATTTCTGTATCAGTTGAGGTATGTAATTTTCAGAAAAAGATATTTAATCTGATTATCTGGAAATTCAGAGATCCCATTATGATGTTTAATTTGCAAATGTTCGTGACCTAGAACATCTCACTAGGCAGCTGATTGCGTGAGGAAGAGCTAAAGCTGTGGCTTCAGCCTCCTGCTGTGCAGGGAGTGTGTTGGTAGAAGCAGCTGCAAAGGAGTAAGACAGACCTGGAGGTTGGGCTCCTGCTACATCAGCTTGGAATGAAATCAATATGTGGCTGAGATGGGATTGCCATCCTCCGTGTTCTTCAAGGAGATGCACACATGGCAAGCATTTGCTGAGTGGAATTGTAAACTAGATCTGAACGGTGCTATACAGGGATATAATACTTTGTATCCTCAGGTCTCCAGGGGGAACTACAAGACAACAGGATTAACTATCAGAGTGGATTTGCTCTGTAGACAGAATCTCTTGTCTACATGATTGGAATAGATAATTGATGGAAGATCAGATCATGCAGACTTCTGAAGCAGATTAGTTTTTCACTTCTCTTTTTCTCATTACAGCCTTTGTCATGAAAAAGGATATACTTTATGCCATTTTCTGGTCTGGTCTCCTTACAGTCATTACACTGGAAATGTTATCACTTTTGTTTTTTTCAATTTTTTACATTCCTTAGGCCCGATATAATTTTTTTCCCATAATATAGTCTGTTCCTGTGTCATTGTAAAAAATGTAGGGTAGGTGGGGTTTGGTAGGAAATTATATTCTTCCCTGACACTCTAAAGATGTTATTGTTTAAAGAAATAATTATTGTCTTAGGATGCTCTTTTCATTAAGACCCAGCTCTAATGGCTGGTTAAACGTAAAAAAAAGTGGTGATCAGGACTTTCATGTTGTAGACACTAAGAAGGAAAAGAGCTGTATTTCTCTAGTCTGACTTTCAGAATGAAAGAGATCTAGGGATTCTAGCATCTGACTCTGTATTGCTAGAAAGTCATCTAGCTTTGATCTGCCAGGGGCAAATGATGGAGGATCTAATACAAGCTTTTGGAGAGCAATTTTGGAGGACTGCTTATTCGAGTGAAAAGCAATGAAATTGAAAATAACTGAAATAACTTTCTATTTGTGACATGAATTGCCTGTCACAGGCATGCAACCTTAAAAAAAAAAAGTCTTAAAAATTTAAAAGTCTTGAGAAAGAGACAGTAGCTTCAAAGAAGAATTAATACACAAATGTAATTAGGCTTCTGCCATACTGGACTTATCATTTCATAAGCTCTCATTGTTCAAACCATATGCCTTATTGCTAGATTAAAACTATCTAGTCTTAATTTCTAGACTCTGCTTTTTTTACAATATTTTTGTCTTTTATACTATTTATTCAACATCGAAATAATGAGCAAGGATGTCTAATTTTGGTGTATGCTTGGTTTATAGGAGGTGCAGATTTTGGTTCACTTAAGTCATTCAGCACCTTTAGTTCCTACCCCAGTCAGGGTCAGAGGGATCAAAACCAATACAGAATTCTTAATTGTCTGTACTTGCTAAAGAATATTAATAGGATAAACTTGTACACCAAATATCAGTAGCAACACTTTGTTCTCTTCTGTACCTCAGGTACCACATGTGAACAAATGCCCTTGAAACAAAGGTATTGTGTGTTGGTATGTGTGCTCTTGGAGCTTATGGGTGTCACATGCTGCTGAGTTATATAATATCTATATAAAATACATCTTCCATATTTTGGAATAATATTTTCTGGACACCTGTGGTGATGTTACTTTTTGACATTAGTCTTGTAACAAACTGGCTTGTGCTTTCAATTTCATGCCTGTTAAAAATGGCTTAAAGTGGGCTGCCCCCTTTTGGGGATAATCAGACTTTGGTTCAGCGATTTCAAAAAGCAATTCCACAGAGAAATACCAATAAACTGGAGAATCCTGAGCAGAGCAAGCCACTGCAGTGCAGAACATAATTCATAGAAAGCATTTGACAATAGCATTTTTGATGATTCATTCTCCTGACTCAGATGGAAGAAAGAACCAGGCATGGGAACACTGTGCATTTGCAATAAAAGAATGAGAGATTGCAAGGGCGCACTTGTTGTGATGACCCTGGAAATGATAGGAAGTTATTCTGGTGTCCATTCTGGGCCAGGCTGGGATGGGTCAGGGAGAGAGAGAGAGACAACGCAGTCAGTAAATTTATGAATGTGATATAAATTATTGAAGGATGCAGGGAAAATGTCTAGCCAAGTATAGCTGATGACTTTTCATATAAGTTTGTCTGGTAAAGATAATTTCACATGCTGGAGGGTATGCAGCATTGTGTGACATCCTAATTTTTTAGTAACTTGTTCTGTGAGATGGGGGCAGCTCTGCACAAGATTGTTTTCATAGTGTTGTGTCTTGTATTATTTGCATTGCCCTGTGACTAACTAGCAATGAGGTCTGCTTGAAGCTTTATGCACTGCTAAGCTGCAATAAAATCTCTCTACCCTGTGAGCACTGTAGTTTCTGGCATTGTGGTTGTTTTAATGGGATTATTTTTCTTGTACAGGAACTCCAGTTTGGGCTTCCCTTGTCTGGCGGCATCTGTCATAAATCTTGTTGGATTTCAGAAGGTTGGTGATGCCTCCCCTTTGTTGTATTTAGCTGAGAACAGCCCACAGTTTTGAAAGCATGGGGACAAAAGTGCCAGTGTGCAGAAAATCCTGTATTTCAAGGAATTCAGCTTAAAATGAAGAACACTGAATTAGTGTAGCTGTTGATAACTGGATTAAAACTAACTACCTTCAAAAGAATTGCTATGCAGTGCAGTCTTGTCAAGAAGGCCCCTAGTTGGGAATGTTTTACTTTGAATTGGGCTGGGAGGGAAAACCATGTGCACTGTGCCTGGGTTTACAAATCTCACATCATGTGTAGTCCAGTCAGATGTGCCTGACAGCCCCCTGCCCACCGCATGTACAGCATCTCTAGTGACATGCTGAGGTGGAGGCTCTAAGTACCCCAGAAAGAGAAGGATGCCTTTTCAGTTCAGTCAGATATCTTTTTGCTGTTTGCTGCTGAGAAGGCCTTCAGTAAGAGGGTAACCAGGTGTGGGATGCACAAGTGTCTGTGGGAGCTGTGCTCAAGGCTTGGGCATAGCACAGAGGTGCTGTGTGAGACATTTTCCACTGAGCCCCACCTTTCCTTAGCTCTCAGTCCTGCTGTGGATGTGGTTCCAGGTGGTTCCTGTGTGCACCTGGACGGCAGGTCGGGGCCACCTCTGGCTTGACTGTGCTGTGAGTGCACACCAGCTCTGGCCAAGTGACCTGGGGATATGATGGCAGGTGTCCAGCCTTGCACTGGAAGGAGTCGGGGGCTTGCTTGGTCCGGTACAACCAACAGCAGTGGTGTGGACAGACTCTTCAGGTGGAGTGCAAGGTACTGGTGCTTTTTCTGGCTGTTGACCCTTTGCACTGGCTTTTGGAGGATGATTCAGCTTTATTTTTGACTAATAAAGCATAGGAAGGTCCTTGAAACCCATGGAGAGTGAAGGAAGATGGGCTCTTACAGATTCCTTCCCATTTTCAATCTTGTTGCTTTCACTGCTGCCTCTGTGCCTTTATGCATACTAACTTCACAAATGCCTGGCAGTCTGTAAACTTTACATTGTCTTTCTTTCAAACTTGGCTTAACCTGTCTGGGGAGTCTTCCGTAAGACTATATGAGTCACAAAAAGTAGCAATATGCTAAGTTAAATACAGTAAATGATTTATGTCCTCTCCCTCTGGTTTGTGTTTTGAAATGTACACTGCGCGGTTTGATAGCTTCCTACCACTGCTGCCAGGCCACCTGTCCTGCACCGTGTCCAAGTCTTTGTCTCCAAAAATACCACTGCAGCTCAGACAAACAGCCTGGCAGCCATGCCAGGGAAGACCTTTAAAATTATGATCTTGTATCGCCACAGTGGGAGAGAAAGATATATTACACGTCTGACCCAACACTTCAGAACTGCAGAGCCATGTCTAAAAGACATGTAGTGAGCTAATCAGCCTCTGGAAACAGGCATTGTATGGCATCACAACAATTAACATAGTGCTACTGCTGTCTGTAAAACAGGCTGATTTTTTTGTCTGTTTTGTTTTGTTTTGTTTTTTCTTTTTTTTTTTTTAAATCAGTGACTCAGGTTATTAGCACTGGTGAATTAGGCCTGTATACCTTGCCACAAACCCTGGAGCGAGTCCAGAGAAGGGCAACAAAGCTGGTGAAGGGGCAGGAGTGCAAGTCCTATGAGGAGCTGCTGAGGGAGCTGGGGTTGCTCAGCCTGGAGAAAAGGAGGCTCAGAGGAGACCTTACTGCTCTCACAAGCAGGGTGTAGCCAGATGGGGGTTGGTCTCTTCACCCAGTAACAAGTAACAGGATGAGAGGAAGTGACCTTAAGTTGCACCAGGGGTGGTATAGCTTTGATACTAGGAAAAGTTTTTTCAAAGACAGGGTGGTAAAACATTGGAAAAGGCAGTCCAGGGAGGAGGATGATTCACCATCCTTGGAAGTGTTCAAATAACATGAGGATTTTGCAAATGAGGACATGGTTTAATGGTGAAGATGGTGGTGGTGCTAGGTTGATGGCTGGGCTTGGTCTTAAAGGTCTTTCCCAACCGTAGCAATTATATGATTCTGTGAAACCTAGAGCTTTTTCTCTGCTTATCCTTTTTTTTTTTTTTTGCCTGTTAGGGAAGATATTGCAAGTATATAATGCCATGTGGTGGCTGTGGATATACAGGTGAGTTTTCATATAAATAAGTTAAACGTAAACAGATGATGGAGTGGGTGTCCCGCTGACATTTAGGTCTCCCAAAAGCAGTAGGGCTGCCTTTATGCCCATGTTGCTGTTGGTTTTCGTAGACTTGACCCATGTGTTTCCATACCCAGGCTAGCTAGCAGCAGCCTAGGGAAGGGCAGCACCGTCACTGCACTGGACTGTTAGTGCTGAGCCCTTGGGTACCATGCTGGCCTGTGTGAGCTAACATAGCAGTCACTGGCTCTGTGGGAACTCAGCTTGTGCTGCACATCAAAGAGAGAGCAAGAGAATGCAGTTGTAGCCACTTAGGCTTCATTCGCTGTATAGATGGATGTAACTGAAAGTTTTCTGCAGTGCTGCAGAGTGAAAAAATCCAAGCGAGATGCAGCTCCTGCAAAGCCTCCTTGTCCCTGGCAGCAGCATCTTCTGGTGTGCAGTGGAGGGACTTCACTGCTGAGCTCTGCAGAAGACGCTACTTTGCACACCTTCATGACAAGCTGTCCAATATCCTATGGGTCAAGACCCATATTGATTGTGGGAAAGATGTGGTGGAGGCACTTTGTAAGAGCACAGAGTTCAAGGCGACGATGTGAGGGAGGCAAAGTACCTCAACTGTCTGCCTACGTGCAGACAGAACAGGGAAGCATGTCTGTTAAAACAAAAGGTCCGGGTTGCTTGTTTGGTTTTAAGAAACTTTCCATCCTCCCATTGAAAGAAGCCCTTGGGGTGAAAGGAGTGCAGTTGTGAGCTTAATATTGTTGGCGTCTGTTTCTACCAAGGTTACATAATTGCTGTTTTCCTGGGAAATGAAATCATGGAAGTGAAAAAAGTAAATTCACCAGAGCATAAGCAGGCACAACTTTGATTTCAGGCACCTGTGTGTGCCAGTATTTAATTTGGCAGAGGAAATGTAGCATCAAAATGAATCGAACAAGTAGCACAAAAATAACGGCACAACTGGCATTTAGACACTGAGATGTGAGAACAAACACATCCCACCCCAGCATGGGAAACTTCTCAGTACATAGTGTTTATGGGGGAAGGGGCCAATGACAGAAACAGGCAAGGAGAGTCCTGTGCAGCAGGAATGGTGAGGAGGTTGGAAAATACACTTACAGCATTCCAATGAACCCCATCTTAAATCAATTGGATGGAGAAAAGGGCAAGCTGCAGCCAAAGAAGAGACGCTGAAAGGCTGTAAGGCCTTTCCTCTGTCTCGCCTTAGTAATTATCTCTTGTTTGCAGAGCTTCCATTAATTGGAATGCATTTCCTAATGAAATTAGGCTGGCAGCCAGTATTCAAGTCTTTTTACTGCTAGGGAAAATTTGTTCTTTGAACAACTCAGCCATTGATTTTTATTTGTGTTTTCATTCATCATGAGACTGTTATGTGCCAAAAATTCCACGCTCCGTCATATTGCCTTGGACAGTCTGAGTTATTTGATTTATTCCCTTGCTCCTGTGTCTCAAAAATGGAGTTCTACAGCAGTGCCCCATTTGTAGTTACTTTGTTGTATGGTTTCCACACATCCATCCCCCTTCTTTTTTTTTGAACAGTTTGCCTTCCTTTTGACTACATGTCTGTTGGGACAGCAAAGACATTAAGAATCCTAAATGAAAAAAAAAATGAGAAAAGGGCTTTAAAAATTTGTTTTAGTGACTTTTGTATTGTGAGATTTCTGAATTAAAAAGGATTTTCAAACCTTCCTTGTTTATAGGTAGCACAGGAACTACATCAGTGCAGAAGAGCACATTTTGAAGAGAGACCTTTGACAAAGTGAAACGGGCAACAATTTTGCTGGAAGGGGTGAAAACCCTGTTCAGACCTCAGATAGTCTTTAAACTGTACTCTGCTTCTCTCTTTGAAGAAAGGTGGGATTGGCAAGACGAGTTACAGCATTATTTGGATGCAGTGATTTCACTCCTGCAGCTGGGTCAGGACTAGGCATTGCTGCTGTGTGTGAACAGCTTTGTCTATCCTAGTGTGCAGGATATGGTTTGATATATGGACAGTATCTGCAATTCTTATCCGTCAGGCTGAATTACTTCCAAGAATTATTCTTTATTCGACATCCTCACTGCACGATAAATATCTGTAGTGATCATCCTCCACATCAAATATGAATCTTATAAAATGCATGCAGCCATTTTACAACAGGCTTTAAGTAATTGATCTGATGATCTCCTTTCTCGTTTACACATGGGAAGAAGAGTGAACAAGGCTGAAGGTTAGATGGAGAGAAAATGATTTGAGTTACCTCCAGCTCGGAATGATCAAAAACATGAGACTGGCTTTAAAATTAGTTTTCGAAAAGCAATCTGCTTAAGGTTTATCTTAGTTTCTTTGATGTCTGAGACTTAAATGAATGCACCCAATTTACCTTTACAGATTTGTCTCAAGACATGCTAGCATAAATGGTGAATTAAATCTTAATCATCCACCATCTATAGCAACTGGAAGCAGGGACAAGATCATTATTATAGGACCTATGACAGAAAAAAGGAGAGAAAAAAACAGTAGAACTCTGCACTTTTAGGACTTTGCTGCAGTTTCTTGAGCAGTGACATTTTTTTCTTTAATTTCTAAAGATTCAAACTGTGTATGTGTATTAGACTGTATGCATGCAAGGAAACTCACACAATTGGTATTACTTCAAGAAAAATAATTTTCTTAGGTTTAGTGAATTCTTTCTCCTTATAATTCAAGTAGTTTTATTTCTTATCCAGAAGATAAATAGTGCAGTAGTAGTCATCTTCAAGAGAGAGGGTGTTACTGCGAGAAATCACACTGAGAAATTATGCTGAGAACCCCTTAATACCTTGTGTATTATGGATGGTGTGAACACTTTAGTGGTGTTGCAACACATGCTTATGGTGAGAGGGTCAGCCAGAGTCCCTCAGCTGCTGGGCTGCAGCTGTAGGCTCTGTGCAGCTACGACAAAGTTGTGTGTACAGAGGGTGTGTGCTTCAAGAAGGAGTAATGGCCTGGTTTAATGGGATTTTCAGTTAGAACAATTCACAGCCGTTCAAGAGGTGGCCCTTAGATCAAAAGAAAGGTATTTCTGCAAGTATTGGAACGAACAGAAGAGGTTTTAGGGCCGTCTTTCCCTGGAAAATGATAAGGGAAAAGATGGAGTGCTACAGAGGGTTGTCTTGTAAAGGGAGAGAAACAAAGGCACATATATTTGCATCAGGCTGTTGTAACTGTTCTCTGAAGACACACAATAGAAATTTTCCCTCTCTAGCTGTACAGATAACTCCTGGTAATCACTTTGAAACAATGTTATTATCAGCTACCTAGACTACAATATCAGAACCACACCAGATAGTACAGCAGCTTGAGTGGGCTTTCTGGTCATACATTTACCAACAGGGGTAGCATTTTCCTCTTAACACTGGAGTTGATCAAACTCTCCATTGCAGTGCTCTCTAACAAGTCCTGGTACTTCTGTGAAATTTTCATATAAATGTCTTAATCAGACAGGTCTTTAGGTTATTGATTACTGACCAGCTAATAGTCCTCAGCACACTTCCTTTCTATAATGAAGAAGATATTCCATGTATTCCTTTGTGTTATTAATTTCCTTCTGGTTTTGAGATGTTATAGAAAATCTAGCAGGCTGTAGCTCATAGATGTAGACTTTTCCTTTGTGTAATAAAGCAAACAAACTGGCCACCTCCATTCCTAAAATTGCAGCAACAAAATCAGAAAGTGACATAAGGTTCTCAAGGATTGTTTCCCCTGCATCTACAGCTGTTTCCTCACTGTCTCTCCATTCACAATGATATGCCTACAGAAAAGGTGTTACAGATGGAGAAGAAAATAACAATGGGAAGAACATGTAGTTCTTAGTGATGCTAGAAACATGTTGCCACTGGGGAATGTGCTGGTTTGTGGTACTAAAATGATTAACTCTCTCTTTAGGCTCTGAAATTCCATGACTACTGATATGTTTATAAGAGCAGTTTCTGCTCTCTCTCTTCTGCCAGCATTGTCCCTATCTTAAATATGTTATGCATAAATATGGGAGAAGAGAGAAATAGAAATGCACACAGCATGCAGGTGTCTGAAACTGCATTGTGAGACTCAACTAGCATATGAACACTGTACCAGAATGAGATCATATTTGACTGCTGGAACATTTACTTTTCCCAGTAAAACATTTATGTGCTTTTCACAATTCTTAATAAATGGACAAAGGATGTAGATTTGTGTTTTGCCTGCCTGTCTTTCCCATGAGGTGTTTTCCTTTTATAAATAAAACAACAAAATAAACCAAAAGATATTGTTTTGACACAATGCCTGATGGTAAGAACATGAAGTTGCAGCTAAGAGGATTCAAGACCAGGCTGTCCTAGGGAGGAGCAGCTGCCACTTCCTGTTGCAGAGCAGAGTACAAGAATGCCCCAAGGCATTGTAGGGAATGGTGGGGGTCCTGTGGGATCATCTGCAGCAAAGGATCAGGCACACAGGGCTTGGCATCAAACTCAACTTTCCTTTCCGGGGACTCTGCTGATACTGTTATGGCAAGTGCCTCATCTCCTGGTTCTCCCAGCCTGAGAGATATGTAGTTAATTTTTAAATAGCTGATAGTTCCTGCACCTCTTTCTTCTTTTATGTCATAAAGCGATTTGCAGTTCTTTCCCACTGACAGTGGTTGAGTGGGGGGTGATGGCAGTGTGTAAGTCTATATTTTGGTAAAGAACATTAGTACAGACTCATCAGGGGACCAGGAGCCTCATCTGTGCTGATGGAGAAAGTGTGACAACAGTGCTGGAAGAGTTCTGGGTTGAGCATTGATGAATAGGAAATGGAGACTTGAGAGCTGCCCCAGGACACCTACAAAGCATTATCTGTTATCTGTTTGGGCTGTTGGTATCGATTGGTGTCAGGGCAGTGATCACAAGGTATCTATCATTCATGTGATCTCTCTAGGCTGACCAAAAAGTGTACACTGCACCATGACCATGAATTTGCTTCACTTGTTAGTGTGGTGCCCAGCACAGCTGTGACTGGTGCCAAACAGCTTGGGCATCTTCTAGGAACCAGGAGAAATGTTTGAGAGATGAATTTGTCAATAAATAAGCCTGGTCCCACCTATCTTGTAAACCTAAAATATTTCGTACTGCAGGAATTCTATTCAGATCCTTCTGGTTAATGATGGTATATAATGGTGTTTTTCACTGGAGACAAGGCATGATATGGAGGAAGGTTTCTTTACTTGAAGACAGTGATTAGCTCCAGACTTCTCCAGGTGGTGCTCATGGGAGAAAACAGCAGCTCTTTGGGTATTAGTGAGAGCTGTAAGGTCGCTGCTGAACTGCTTTGTGCTGCAGCTCTGTGATGCCTGTGAGTGCTACTCGTTTCCCCTGTGATTGCAGTCTCCCATGCTGCACTGTGTTGTCCCACACACATGTATGTGTGTCTGAGCAGCCACTGTGGCTCACAGACAGCAGCTTTTTGAAACTTTACTGATCATCAAGCAGTGAAGGTTTTGAATGAAGTTAAAGTTGAGGTGAGGGCTGAATTTAATTTTGCACTGGAGACCCCCCTTCCATTGCTGGAACCTTGGCATGCATGGGTTTCAGGCTATACAGATAGCTCCCCCTTTTCATTTGTTTTGCTCCAAGGTTTTAAGTTGTAATAGTTTCAGAAGATTAAAAGCATGTGTTTCAATGCTTGCTCAGAGAGTGTTTTGCAGGCCTCCAGAGAGTGTAGGTATGGGCTTGCAGATCTGGGGTAGACTCAAGAAGAGTGCTGAGCGGCACAGAAATGTGGGAAGCCAGAAATAAATTCAGAAACACTTCTGTGGTTTGCCTGAGTGTCCCCTGTGGGACAGGAGCCGAGGGTTTTCTAGGCTTATGAAAACATTGTTTTGGTACTACAGGACAGAAGGGCTGAGTCTGCTGTGTGTGTACATACACCAGCTGTGCCAGAGCAAGTAGACACTGTCTTTTAAGCCCTGCCATGAATGAAGAAATACTCTTTTAGGGTTTTTCTGCAGTGGTGCAGCAGGGAATTCCTACTCCTGTAACTTTTATTTCTCTTCTTGGAAGGAATTGGGTGCAGCATCCAGTGTAATGCTCTGTCATCAGGATTACATGCTTGATAGCTTTCTCTTTTTCTTTCCCTGTGTTAGCATATGGAAGCTACAGCCTTGAGTGGTTGATGTGTCCATCTTGTCCACACATTTACCATTTTGTATCCTCCCCCCTCACCACCCATTTTCTGCAGTGTAGGAAGGCTAAGCCCTTCTAGAGCAGAGAAGTCATGACGAAAGCAGCAGGCAGCAATTCTGCTGGTGTTTTTGAAAGTATTTCCTCTGGACTTCTTGGAATGCTGGATGCCTCACTAGCAAAGTTTTTGCAGAGAGGAGTGCTAAACTTCATCTCTCTTTCCAGGCCAGGCAGCAAGGATTTAGTACCTAGTGGAGTAGAACAAGATTGCATATAGGAACAAGAGCAGCATATAATTTTTCCTGTAATTCATTTATATGCAGGCCGTTGAGAGGCAGAGTTGTGTCTCTCAGGGACGTGCTGTAAACACACTGGTAGGACTTATGCAGTTTCGCTGATAATGATCCATGTCAGAAGTGTCCCTGTATTTCCCCTGGCTCAGATAAGTCATGGGGTAATAAAAGTGATTCCTCTTGGCACTTTTCCCCAGACACAGCTGTGGGCAGTGATTGCTTTGTGTCCCACACCTCTCATCCTGAATACGTTTTAACTTCATGGACTGGATTATACCTGAGCCTCTTCCCTTTTTCTTCACTGATCCTCCATGATGTTCAAGAGTCCTGCCTGTTTTTCTGTGGCAGGACAGAAAGCCCTGCTGTCCCACAGATCTACTTGCTTATAGCTTTGATAGGCTGTGTGCAGAGGAACTGGAAGGAGCTGCTCTCATTCCCACTTTATCATCCTTTGTCAGCTGGTGGGAAAAAGCTCTGTGCTCCTAGTTGGGAGAATTATGTAAGCACTTGAGCAGGGTCCACAATCCACACTATAGATCTCACCCTGACACTGTGTCTGTTGCTGGCAGGAGAGCTCCCTGTTCAGTGGTGTGAACTGGAAATAACATAAACTTGTCTGCAGCAGTGCATGGCTGAGCACCATGGCAGCTCTCTCTGTAGGGAAACTCTGCTTATTTTTGAATTCTGTCAAAGAATGGTCAGTTGGAGGAGTGGTCCTGACACCAAACTGTATGTTTTTTGGGATCTGGGTAGTGTGAATGATACAGGGGACTGGAGGAGGAGGGAAAGAGTGGTTTCCTTCTGGGGAGAGGTGAGCACCTTTAAGGAGATCTTGGCAATCTCTCTGCTTGTGCTTCTGAGTTCTCTTATAATGCCAGTACACCCACTAACCACACTCTCATCGACTCAAGCTTGTCACTAATTTTTTGTTAGACTAAATGTTCTTGGGATCTTATTTTAGAAAATACCGAGTGCTCATGGCCATAACTGCAGTGCATAAAGTTTTTGCTGTCAGCGCAATAGCAGAGAGAATGCTAAGTAGTCTCAAAAAATGAGGTGGGTGGTATCTCAACTGGGATATCCATAATCAAGGGAAATTTTTGACCTTACATGTCCTGTGCTGTGGATGTAAGTTATGATAATCCTATTTTGCCTGAAGTATTCTTACTGCTGCAATGCGCTCTATTGGAAGGGATAAGAACATTATTAGTACTGCATTCATTGTAAAAGGATGTGGCAAATGGAAAACTGGTGCACACATGAGAGGGCAAGCACTAGATACTGACTTCTGCAGGATCGGGAAGGAAACTAGAAAATGAAGCATATACTTACACAAAAACTGAATTTTCACAGATGTGCTATTTTTTTCTGTTATGACCTTAAAATGTCTTTTACCTTTACACTTTTATAAAACATGTGTGTGAAAGTATGTCTCAGGAAGAAATTTCACGTGAGGTAAAAAGGAAATATTAAAATCTAGTTGGCCGCCCCTTCTGTGTTGCAATATCCTCTGACCCTGACCTTCCCACTGATTAGGGCAGAGAAAAGAGGAATTTTGTCTGGGAGTTTGTGGTCCCACCTGCCTAGAGCACTTCCCAGTTTGGCTGCAGCATGAAAGACTAGAACAGAAAAGTATCATTTACCTTTGATTGCTGCAAGAAACAAACCTGTACTTGTTAAACTCATTGTGGTTTGGTTTGCCAGGCAGTCTTAAAGTGCAAACGTAAATATAAAGATAGGTTTTCATACAAGTGAGGGATTTTCCTTGTAATTGGTGTAACCTTAATGACAGATGAGACATGTCTGAGAGTAAACTGTTGAACAAGTTAGTAGGTCATGAAAATCACATGGATTTTGCTGGAGTAGGGGAAGAGCATAGGACTTCTTCTCCCCTCATATATGGAGTACAAAATTAACCTGAGCACTGCTAATGTCCAGTGTGGTTTTACTGATGTATTATCTGCTTTCTCTTCGGATGTATTGAGCTGGTTTAAACCACCACTGGAGATTGTGCCATTTCCTACAGCAGGGTTTCTTGCCGTCCAAGAACAGCGTAATGTTTTTGTCCCTCCCTGCATTCACTGATCTCTTTGGTTCACTGGAGGGTGATGGATGTGTTCCTGGTGGACAAGCTGCTCAGGATATGTGCCTCAGGGCTCTGTCACTGTGTAGGTGCAGACAGGGATGGGATGTTTTGACTCACCATAATGCTCTCCCTCAGTGTGTTGTGCCACTTCCTCCGTGTGCTGGGCAGGGAAGACCAGCACTCCCTTGCTGCTTGGCTCAGAGGAGATCCCCAGGAACTGGGACACATCCCCATCTCTCTGATGGACCTGGGAACCCTTGGCTGGGTCTTGTTGATAGCAGTAACCCAATAATCAAGCCAGCTGATGTTCCATCTCTGTGTGTCAGGCCCCCTTCTCTGGAACAGTTTTGTTTTCTTCCTGGACCCCATAAGCCAACCAGCTCTCACAGACTTCTGTAAAAGATCACAAATATTGGCCTTTGTTCAAAACTCTGTCTAACACAGTAACTGAATGTCTTTTAAAAGTCTTGAAAGTGAGAGCACTCCTCTTAGGTCTTGTTTTGTAACAAACTCCTTTGTTCCTTTAAGTGCAAGGGGAGGAAATGAAACCCAAAGTTTGATGTCCTTATCAGTACACTAATACCTGTATTTTTTGACTGATGCTACTGGCTACGATGTGTTTTGCACATTGGCCAAGATAGAAACAAAATCAGCAGCACACCTGATTCTGTGTATTTTTAGTTGGATTTACAAAAGACTCCGAAATCAAAAAAGCAAACCTTATGGCTGCAATCAGTCTTGCTTCAATGTCACATTGACCTTACTGCTAGTGATAATATTGAATCCTGGACAATTTTGGTCAGAATTTGGCAAAGATTGTACTGATCAGTCTTTTCTGTTCTACATATAGGTCTCCATTGTTGGAATTGGAGGGATAAAGAATGTTGTCCTCACTTTAAATGAGATTTTTTTGATAATTTGTCCATGTGGGAAAAGTACTTTTTCTGTGAGTTCAGACTTTTTACTTTATTGGTAATAAAAATACAATTTTCACTTACTGATACTGTCTGTGCAATATATTTTTCCAGTGCTGCTGCCATTCTGATCTAAATACTCTGGGGAAATTGTGACATACTTGTTCAAGAGCATGTGGGACTTGGAAATCTGTTTTCTGTTTTGTTATGTTTTGCTTGTGTGTTTCCTTTTTTTTATAAATTTATGCTGAAGGTAGGCTGCAAACTAAATCTCTATTCTAACCAGTTACAAAGCAGGAAATTCTCTTTTCTCATAAAAGCCCCCTCATCAAAGGTGTATCTAGGTTTTTGGTCAACTCTAGTCCAGACATCTTTGAAGCAAGGGTCAAAAACCTGCATTGTGGTATTTCTATGCCATGCAATGCATTAAAGTATAATTTTCAACGTAACCTAGATGTATATACTTTCTCATTTCTTATTGTCCCCTTGGCATCACAGAACAGCCTTTTCTCTATATGCTTAAAACTGAAACCATGTAATTTATTATTATTTTCTGTTCTAGTTATACAGGCGTGTATCTAATTTGTCTTAGTTTGGATCCAAATTGTTTGCTTCCTGGACTGTTTTCTATTTGCTCTCCTCCCAGGGGTTCATAGCTGCATTTCCTTCAGAAGCAGAAGACTGGAAAACCCCCTAATCCAGAAAAGCTGTCTTCTTTTCTCTAGGCTTCAACACAATGAGCTTTTGGGCCACTTTCCAGCAACATGAAAGAAAATGTCTGCTTTCATATAGTCTCCTATTTACCCTCTGGCTACTTTCCTCCCTCACTTCTCTCCTGAAAATCTGGGTTAAATTGTGTCCCAATACTTTTGAGTGAATTTCCAAATCACAAAAATATATATTCTTACTGAAATAATCTATTTTTTAATATTAAATCCTTGGCTTGGCATTCCCAGATTACCATATGGAACAAGTTCTAATAACCAGCCAAGCTATAAATAAATTCAGCAAGAACATTACGAGCAAAAAACAAAGAAATCCCTAATCTTCCAAACAGCCTGTCAGGCACCACTTTCATTCCACTTGGGAAAAGAAGAGTAGCTAGGAAGAGGAAATGTAACAAGTTTCTGCAATTAAAATGACAGCTTTCAAAGTTATATATGTGAGATGGACTCTAAGAGAAGTTTCCCCACCGTGTCTCTGAAACTGTATCCTGTGTCTCTGACCTTGGGCTGTCCCACTGTTCATAGAACTGCCTGTACCAGAGTTTAAGCAGCACTTTGAAAATTCAGCCTTGCTTGTGTTTTCTGTGCACTGACCATGACTCCTCATTTCATGTATTACTGACAAATTGCAGTAATATTGCACACTGCATGCATATGGTGACAAATTTTCCATTGATGTTTGAAGTTTTGGGAATGTGGGGTTCTTATGCTGATGCACACAGGTGTTTGTTTATTTGTAACTACCTCTCTGGAGCCCAAGAGTAAATGATACTATAGTCCAGTGACTAGTCTGTGCTACCGGTGTATAATATGCAAGGATTATTTTCAAAGATAACAGAATTAGAGCTGGAAATCCATCTTTTATTTAGAACGAAAACTTTTTAGACTTCTGCTACATCTCAACCCAATTCTAGCTCCATTGTCTGAAGGTCTGCATGAGCTGGCTCTATCTGTGCTACATCAGTAACATGCTGAAAGGTTTTTCTTGTGCTCCTTTGAGTGGAAAGCAAGGATTATTCTGAATCTTCAGAGAACCTTTATGTGTCAGGTTTCATTGCAGCGTTACACCATCCTAAAACAGCTTTGAATAATCACTGCTATGAGGCAGCTAAAAACCTGTTCGTGATTAATAGTGGTAGATAAGCTGCAGGGTCAGAATTACCTGCTCTCTAGTGAGGCTGCTGCCAGTGACTCTGTGGAAATGGTGAAGGCTGCCAAAAAATAACGCATGAATGAACAGTTCAGAGGCCCAGGAGTTCACAGCAAAGCATCGCTTTCTGTCCAGACGGCAGCAAGTTTAAAATAGCCGGTTCCCTTTTCTGCACATCATGGCACAATTCCAGAGGTTTTCAGGACTCTGGTGCTTCCAGCAGGGTTTTTGTTAGAGTAAGTGTTTGTAATTTTCGTCATTTCCGGAAAAAAACATCTGTATTGCTGGAAAGAAATTTAGCCGAAAGCAGGGTCTTGTTCTTTTTTCCCCCCACTAGGCTAATACAAAGCAGCTGCTGCGGCATCTTCCTCTGAGCAGCCTCAGCACAACACCCTTGGAAATAAGAATGACTCATCTTGATGGGGGTCTTCCTGTTGGGATATTGGAAATAAACACAGTTACTGCAGGGGACTTAAAGTACAGTAATTTGGATGATGAAACTTGAGGCATTGCTGAGCGAGGAGAGGCTGCAATCAGAAAGCCGTCAGAGGCGGCAGAAAGGCCCCGGGGAAAAAGACGAGCAGGGTAATAAGATATGTCCAGAATTTTTTGCCGTTAACTTAAAATATTGTGGAAATAGAATATTGGCTCTCAGTTAAATCATGCAGAGACTTGGAAAAGGGCTTTGAGAAACACGCAGGCATTGCGCAGGATTGCTGCAACAGCTATGCCAAATGCTGCAGCTTAGTGAAGGTCTTGGGCAGCCCTACAGCAGTAAGCAGCCTGCAAAGCTCTCCTTACCTGGTGTGTACCAATGCTCTGTGCTTTGGGTATGCTTGAGAGCCAAGTAAATAACAGGACTGCTCCAGACAGTCAGTCATAACTTCTTGCATTAAACCATCATCCCTCCCTTTGCCTTGTCCCCGTTGAGACAGAAGTGAATCCTTATGAATTATTTTTGGAAATAGATTCATATATGCCAGGTAGGACATGAGAGGCAGATCTGTGCTCATGTTATGGTCATTGATTTAATGTTTACGGGATTTATTCAGTCCTTTTAAAGCTGCTGCTGAGTATTTAGGACTATACCCATATATTTTGCTGATTGTTTTTTATTTTGATTGTTTGGTTTAGGGTTGTTTTTTGTTTGGTTTTCTTTTATTTTCTTACATGGAAAGCTATTGGTAGTTTGGGGAAGCTATGACTTTACAAAGAAACATTTTTGAGGAGTAGAGGAGACCATTAAGTGAGCTCTCCTCTGCTCATCTTGATGCCTACTGGGTTGTCTTTCTTTTGATGTTTGCAGCAACTCGTGTTCTCCAGTTGCCTGCTTGCCTCTCTTTGTGGACTCTGAGCTCCAGAACCATGCCTGGTGAGAGACAGAGCATGTGTGACAGCACACTGTAGACTACTGGGCATCACCAGAACAAGCTCTCAAACTTGATCTTGTTGGAAGAATCTTTGCAGAAGATACAAATATGCAACTGTTAGGTTTTTTCCCAGGATAGGAACACAAAATTTTTCCAAAGTGGAAACACAAAATCCAGGTATTTTTTTTTTTTGCTTCTGTATGTTGAACCATAAAAGAATTCACACCCTGGGAAAATGTTTTCTGTGTACATCGTAAAAGTACACTCCTGAATCATGGCACTAGGCCAGTTGAATGAATACAATAGCTGGAATATTGTTGTGTGAAATCAAATTAGACTTCTAAAAAAAGCTTGGTCTATGACTCCTTGTCTTAATGATGGGCTAGAAGAAACTTGTGGCAGATGTATGTCAGGGGGGTGCTGCTGTTTCCCTGCAGGATGCCTCTTTCCAGGCAGTTGTTCTTTCTCTCGTCAGGCAGTGCTTTGAAGAGTTGACCAGTGTCAAGGGGTGAGAAAATCTGGAAGTGATGAGAAAATGTTTGCGTTTCAAAGTTTTTAAAATGAATGTGTAAGTTAGTGCCGATTCTGAAACAAACCTGTGCTGTAACACAAGGACCTTGTCTGTCTGGGGGCAAGAGCAGTTTTGGGATGCAGTAAGAGCCACAAAAATCAAGCTGAATTTCCAGTGTGCTGTACACCATAAATCAAGTGCTGCTTGTGCCATAATATATGCACAACATAATGAGTATTACTACTGTAATTACTAATTTTCATTATAATCGATGTAGTTACAGTGTGAGTCTACTGAAAAAAAAAGAGTTAAATAAAGAAAAGGGATGACACAATCCTTTTACCACAACAAAGCCCAGTGCAATGTAATTTGTCCTATCCACAACAGAAATAATCAAGTCAGCCAACTAGTGTGGTAACATGGTCTAAAAGTTAAATACTGCTCTGTGCTTGTATACCAATCACAGAATGACTGAGGAAACTCAGATATCACTCATGAAAAGTTTGACAACTTGGCAAGTAAAAGATATAAGTGATGCTTCATAGTCAAACAATAGTTTCTTTAGATAAGATTTTATTTTGTTTTTAACTCATGTAAATATGTGAGGATCCATATCTCATTCAAAGAACTGTTTGGTTTGTGTCTAAAAATGGGATTCTTGCTCTTTTATCTGTAAATGATCCTGCATTATGTTGTTATTAAATAAAAATGAACTCCATCACACAAATTTGATGCTTATAATGTAGCAGTGTTTATGTAATCTTATTTCCTAAATACTTCATAGTTTTCTTCCATTTGAAATCTACCTTGCCATAATTTATCTTTTGGGCATTCAGCATTATCTTGCAGTGTGGAATTCAAATTTACATTCATTATAAATTCTGAAGAGAAAACCTTTGTGACAATGCCATTTCCTCTGTCTGTGTTGATTGTTGGTCTGAATTCTTTTCATGGAAAAATTTTGAGAGCTCGTATAACACAGGTTTGCTTTCTCTCTGCAATAATTAATTTTATGGTATGATGTAAAAGGTGCATTTCATTTAGTGTACTCAGAAATACTCCACTTTTCAGCTTTTGCATGCTAACATTTTCATTGCTGAAACTTTAAAAAGCTGCTGAGAAAGACCAAAAGAACACTCACAACTTCAGATTAAATATACCCCAAAGTAAATGAAAATTTGACTTATAATGTTCCATCCCAGTTCAAAGGAAAAACTTTAATTTAACTTGCTTTAGAGCAATACTGAGAATTTCTTGTATTTTCAGTCATCATTTAAAATGAGAATATCTATGGTTGTCTTCTTCAAACAGGGAAAAAGAGAAATAATGCTGTAGTACAGGTAGAAGCATTACTTCTTTCAAATGTACATGCTTGATAGGCCAGTAAGAGAAAACTTTGCACATGGAAGATTAATGTATCAGAATAGCCAAAGAGAGGACAACAGCAACATTGTATTTGTGAGTCTCTTCCAACTCATTTACCTAGCACAACTTTTAAGATCAGTAGCACATTGGGTAATTGATAACTGGGAAATGAATGGCATTTCTGTGACCACATCTTCCTGATTCTCCTAAACTATTGCATCCCAGGAGAAGAGCACAGAAGAGGGGTTAAAATAACCATTTTTAATATAAAATAATAATTTTTTTGCTATCTAAAGGAAGAGAAAATAAAAACAAGGAATTGTTTCAGGTAAAAATAATTTTTTCTATTTTTACTGAAGCAACGTGTAGCAGAGGACACTATTTGAAATCTCTTGACTAAATATTCAAACATTATCTCCAGCACCATGGGCTCAACCTGCCCAATCACTTTGTTCTCACAATATAAATCAAAGAAATGAAAAAAGTGCATGGACCTCTTGGAATCTCAGGTTGTGAGCATCACTTAGACGCTGATCCCATTTAATCAGTATGAGGCTGGACAGTTGTAAGCAGAAAGAAATACTCTGTTATCTGGATTTGTGTGTTTTAAGCTGTTGGGGTTTTTTTCCAAATCCTAATGAAAATATGTACTCTAATTATTAATGTCTACAGAGAAATGAAGGTCAACTGCAGTAATAATTATTGAGTTCACAGAGTATCTGGTATGTAGTTCCTAAGCAACACATTGCACATAACTATTGTTGCTTGCAAAATCAAATGAGAAACAGAAAAGTCTCCAAAATAACCAAGCTGCAGTTGGTGCAGTACCGTGATATATATAAGTATTGTCATGCAAACACTGAAGTGGTCACTCACCTTTTTCCAGACTTATCGGAAATCACATGGAAAAATGGAAGTAACTACTAAAATCTTGAAATGACAAAAGGCTGATGGTTTTAAACAAGATGGAAAGTTATATGGAAAAGTGTAACTTTCCACTAGAGATTCTTTAAATAAAGCAAATTAATCTGAAATCCTTAATACATGCAAGTTTGAAGTGAAGCAGTACTAAAATATCATACAGTACTTGGAAAGATCCATTTTGAATGAAGAAGTTTGACAAAACTCTTTTCAATTTTCCCTCAAACACTCAGTGTTTTCATGCCAAGCCTGATGGAAAGGGGAAGAAGAAAAATGCAAAACCAGGACTTCTGAAATTTTCTGATGGGTTTTTTCAAGAGTCTATCCTCTCTCCTTGGAGTGGGTGGGATTCAATTTGGCAAACTTTACTACAGCCTGGAGGTGCCTACCTCTGAGCTATTCTAGGTTCCCTGTGTGATCTGTGGAGAAAAGTAGGCTCTTTGAGGGGTGACTCATGTAATCTATTTCAAACACCTACTCTCAGAGAAGATGTCCATATAGGAGCCAAGGGTGTCTGGCTCAGATGTGTATGTCTACACTTGGCCAGATGAATCTTACCCAGTATGTCTATGCTGTAGACTGCCAGGAAACAAGATAAATTTAGCTGTACAGAGCTCTCTGCTGTCACAGTCAAGTTTTTAAAAGCCAGCTCAGGTGCTTCTGACTCCACTGTTGCCTAGAATCAAAAGACAAAAACTTTCCAAACAATATTAAGAGGGGTAAGATGAAAAGCAGTGCTTTAATGAAAATTTTTAGGTGCACAAATATGGCTATGCACACATGTGATACAGAATTTCTGCAATTATTAAAAGGTTAATTAATTAGTATATCTGGCAGGTACATCCAATAAGAGATCAGTTGCCCCAGTAACCCACCCTTGTATCTGCCTCTTGGAGTTGGTCCAAGGGGTTCTTTGCCCTGTATCTTGTTATGTCTCTCAAATTCTGGTGAAAAACAAGGTGTCCTTCTCAGAAATTCTCTTCTTGAGAATAAGACTAAGCAGAATTTCAAGAATGTGTTAGAAAGGGTTAGCTTATTATTCTAAAATCTGAGAAAGGGCAGAAAAAGTACTAGAAACTATACAACTATACATTAAAATCTTCAAAGCTACAAATACATGGAAAATCTAAAAGTTTTTGTGCATCACCACAACATAGTCTTTCATAAGACAGAATTCACTCAGGTATTTCAGACTCTTGTTTTCCACAGCTGTCACCTCTGGCTGGTGGTGCAAAGCCATTGTGCTGTCAGGGAACCCTGGAACCTCCCTGTGTACAGAGTTGCACTAAGGAAACCAGGGATACCTGAATATATCTGGTGAAGAGATACCCTATAGGAGTTCAGGTATGATGTGACTTCTGTCCTGGTGAAGCTGCTGCTGGGATCTGAGTCCAGTTGTGGTGCTGATGTTTTAAATGCCTCTGAAATCTTCCAGCACAGTCAGAGGTCTGGACATGCTGCCTGTGAGGAGAAGCAAAGAAGCACAATCTTTTTTATTTTGACAAAGAGAAGGTTGGCACTCTATTTTATCATGATTTAAGAGTGCACAGCGACATTTTTTGATACAGGATAACAATTTAATCTAGTGAATGAAAGCATGATGCTACTCAATCTCTAAAACCAGATTATTTCAGATGACAAAAAAGAGGACTTTTTACAGCAAGGCTAAATAACAGTTGGAATAACTTTATCTAGGAGTTTTATAGATTATTCTTTTTATTGAAAATCCTTTTTAATCTAGATATGACAGCACAATGAACTCTTACTGCTTTAATGAAGGAATTAAACAGTGAAATGTTGTGGCCTGTGAAGTGAGACTCTGAAGGCCCTTCTGGCCTAAAAAGCTGTTTAGTGGGCCCAGTGCAGCACTGGATCTCAACCTCTCACGGTCCTGGGAAATCTGCATTTCAAAAAGGACTATGCAGCCTTTCCCTTTTCCAGTACAATTACTGTCAATCACCTGGTCCTATCTTCCTCACATTATGTTCCTTTAATAAGGTTCTTGATCTGAAAATGTGCTCAGTGAACTCGCCTTCTGTGAGCTGGACTTGTTATATAGAAAGGGAGATAAGGGAGCTGGAGAAGCAGAAACTGCTGGAGCTGAAGGTCATGACTGCAAGGTAGGGCACAGGGCTTAAGTTTGAGGCATTTTGCTTTTGCTACCAATTCTCTGCTGAATTTTTTTTTTTTTGCACCATTATGTACCAGAATACCTTTAATAAGCCAAATATAAACTATTTAAATTTGACAGAAAAAAATTAATACTTTTCTTTTGCTCTGGTCAACAATTACAGATCCCTGTGTTTGCAGTCTAGTTTGTCTTTGCTTCTCAGACTGGAAGGAATCTGAATTTGTGCTTTGCACCACTCTCTGGAGGATGTTCTGTTGATAGCTAAAATTATAGGATATGAGTCTTTCCCAAAACGATGGTATTAAATGTCCATCTCCCCCTGGCCCTCCCCCCCACCAAGCTTGTCTCTGTATCTTCAGTGCCAGTGATAATGTGACTTTGTCTCTCTTTCCTTCTCTTTCTTGCTCAGACTTTATTGAGGCTGAATAAGATCTTTGCCACACTGCATTTCTCATCCCATCAGTTAAATATGTTTCTCCTTTGAATAATTTTGGCTTAGGCGGAATTTCTATTAAAAAGCATAGAATTGCAATTCTATACCATCTACTTTGTTTCATAGGTGTTCCTGTATATAAATGCATATAAAATAAACATTTTATAGAAGAAAAAAAAACTGTAGTAGTTAAGATTTAAGTTTTTTCACTGGTCTCAACTATTTCTCTTTGACAGAATGGCAATATCAGTCATCAGCTTTGAAAAACACCTTGTCTAGAAGTCAGACCTTTTGCATGAAGGCTTTCAGATGACACTGCATCGTGTCTTCAGGAAGGACTGCTTCTGCACTGGAGTGAAGGTACCACTCTTCATCTTCCCTTCCCAGCCTCCCTGTTTGGTGTGTTCCTGGTTTTCTTGGTCTAGTCCAGTCCATCACACCTCCTGGTTGCTTCAGGGCAACCCAGGGTTTCAGTTCACTTCCTCACTGCTTCCGCTCCGGACCGAGGAGGCAGATAAATTCCGAACTTAGGTACATTTCTTACATTTCTGTTCCTAGGGGTCCTCTTTTTCCTTGCCAAAATGCCTTTTGATCTACCTCTTCCAGCCGAAATATCTATGAAATGTGATGACCTCTCACAATGCTCTCACTCCTTGCTGTCAGCTTTGAAAAAGACAGTGATGCTTATAAATTAAATCTGCCATGATGTTGCAGGCTAGAGCTTAGGCTTTGGAGTGGTTTCTTAGTAGAGAAGGGCTTACATTTCTACACTCCATGAGTGTAATATTGACAAATCATATAACAATGTGCAATTGAGAATAAAATTAGGAGATGTCATGTGTTCCTTTTATAATAATGTATAGGAATTTCATAGAGGAGATGAATTAAGTAAGAGGACAGAGTTAATGTGTCCACTGTGGTAACAAAGCATGGAAATTTCCCAGAGTCTGCAAACTCTTGAATTAAATATATACTGTACATTTTACACTGTACTAAAAGAAAGTGTAATGGCTGCGCATTAGCTTTGGAGAGTGATGCAAATTGCACCATTAATGCCATCCTTGCATTTAGATTTGTAACTGCTTCTTTTTCTATCAAAACATAACCACATTTTTACTCCTGCTTGCTTTATCAAACCAGCTTGAATGTAGGAAAGGAAGTTAGCTTGTCTGTTTAGCTTGCATATTATTAGCAAACACTGCTAGTAACATGGGAGTCATCTACACTAAGCTTGATGTCTGAGCCTAAGTCTATCACCCTCCATTTGTAGGCAATGAAGTGAACAGACAACTCCAGAAGGCGATGCCTCTTATGATAAGTCAGCTCAGATAAGGAAGATTAATTGCTCTTTTCAGGTGCTTTTTTCAATTATCAGCTAGGAAAAAAAGAATAGCCTAGGTGTAAATCTTCCTTTGTTTCTTTATTTGTCTTTGTTAGGCACTTCAGCTAAAGAAGATAACCCCATATTTTGTTATGGATCAATGGAACAGCTTTTGGGTCACATTAATTTTTCTCAGATAAGGTTAATTTGTATCATTGCAACTATTTGTGGTAATATGCTTGTTCTGCAAAAAACGTTCAGGGAGGGGAAAGAAAGAAGAAAAACCTTGGAGTGACCTAATGTAGAGTTTCCTCATTTGTTTGGATATCCCTCATAGGAGCAGTAGCATCTCATTACTTATGGAAGAGGGTCCAGTGGGTCAACAAGAACTGCAGTGAGAGGCTGAGGGAATCAGTGAAGAAGTTGAAGGGTGGGTTTGTATAGAGCTGTGCATAGCTATTTAAAGAACAGGGATAGAGATGACAGAGCCCAAGTCTTCTTGGTGGAGTCAAAACATATGGCAAGGGATAAATGGCTGCACTGCAGGGCTCAGATTAGATGTGAAAAGAAGCCTTATCTCTGGGTGGGTGGTGCCCTCTTTGCCGGTCTGAGTATTTAAGACTGAGTAAGACAAAGCCATGGCAGAGCTGACCTGGTGTGGGCAGCACTCCTGCTTTGGGCAGGAGGTTGCTCTGGGTGACCACTGGGGGTGTCTTCCAAACAGTATCCTTATGACGTTCTTCTCTTTACTCTTAAGGAAAGCAATCTCCCCTATGGAGTTCTGTCCTCAAAATCTGGAGCCCGACCTCAGTGTCGTGTTCCCAGCCCTGCTGTGCTTCTCACCCTGTGAACTCCCAAAGCATCAGTGCAGTACGTGGGTATGTTCCTGCTGTTCCCAGCTCATGGGCTATTTGCATAATGCTCCTAATAGCACTATGTGATTCCACTTAGGGCACTGCCCTGTGACACCTGTGTTCAAATCCCTGCTGTAGTCAATACCAGTTAAGCACCTGGAATTAGATTTCCTATATGTAATGTGGGTGTGCCTTAAAGACTAGCCTGTTATCTTTTCTGGGGAAAAAACAGAAACAAAAAATCTTCTTAGGGTCTGTCTTCCCTAACTGGGGAGCTGGTTTATAGGATGGGGACAACTAATGTTTTCTTATCTCTACATGCAAACTGTGATTGCAGAATCTTAATTTCCTGTTGGAATTCTGAAACTGGGCAGTATCCCTGTTACAAAATAAAATGTGTTACAAGTCTGATCACTTTGAAACAGCAACCACTTATAAACATGGAAAATCTTGGGGAAAAATTAGGGAAAACACAGATACATGGAACTGGAAAGTGCTATATAGCATTGCTTTTCAGTATGAAAGGGTATCTTAAAATCTTCCATAGCTTGCATTGTCATCTCGATATTTTCTTCTATGTCATTATTCCCCACCTATTTTAGATGATATAAACAAATGCACCTCATTTGAATGTTATCACTTTAATCTCTCTTCACCTTGAGTTCACTACAGGAAATGATATTTTCTTTCCTATTAAAAAAATGCAAAATGAATACAGCATTTTGATAGTAGAATCAATTTATTTATTTATTTATTTAGTTAGTTAGTTAGTTAGTTACATTAGTGATATGGTGTCTCTTGATTTTCAGGCTAAGCATAGTACAATGCATAATTTTTAAATACCAGTTTAGTACACCTTGACAAATTGAAGGTTCTTTACTGAAAGAACTCTTGAATCTTTTTCTCCAACGGTCCATCAACTTTGTAGACTGTTCTGTTTTTTTGCCTTCAGAGAAGTTATTTTATATTTGGTTGATTTGAAATTGCATTTTTATTTTATTGATCTAGCCAGTGACTGTACAACTTACAGACCCCTATCATTGTGCTGTGATACTGAACATTATGCTGTGTTTCCAGCAAATAAAGCCAGTAAAAATTTATGTACCTTTAAGGCAAATAGGAGTCTTGCATTGTCTGCAAGACAATGCACTTAAACACAAGAATAGTGAAAGTTTTCCTAGTCTATTCCTTTTTCTGAGCTCTTTTAATGGAGTCTCATGGTAATCTGTCACACATAGATTTTTATTCCACTTTGTAATGATTCCCCATGTATGAGGAGGATTCAGAAAGAGGCAAATGGAAACAAAGGTGTGATGTTTTTACCTTTTGAAATGCCTGGAAAGATAGTAAAGGGAAGCAGAGCCCTCCCTGTATGACACCAGGTTGATAGGTCGGAGGACAGGGCTACTATTGGGAAGCATCCTGGCACTCTGGCCAAAATGACCAACAGCTGAGGCTGGGTAACCCCAAATACCAGTACAGGCTGGGCCAGCTTTTTGGAAGAGGAGCGTGGGTCCTGTTGGACAGCAGAGCAGTGTCCCTGGCGGCCATAGGGGCCACCACAAACTGGCAGTTCTTAAACAAGGCTCATGAGATTTCATCTGGAGTCCTGCGCCCGTGGGTGCTCAAAGTGAACTGGAGATGTGTTCCAGATGGCAGTGTAAACTCCATGCTTCAACGCAGCAGCACGGCTGTGAGCAGTACCTGCTGTGTGTGCGGAATGGCCCCTGCTGGGCCGTGCCCCTAAACCACAGGAATCCTGTTTATGTTCTCATCCTATAAACTCAGTGGTCATTGTAGGAGAGTGACAGCTTAGGCAACACAGCAAGCAAGTTGAGTAGAGAGGGTGAGTTCTAGATGTTCTGGTGTCTGAAGCAGATTTTTATGAACAGCCTGACTCCTACAGCTCACAGATGCAAGGGGTGATGCAATCCGGAGATTTCTTTTAAAAGGGAAGGGAATATTGCTAACAGGCTGTTGAGATCTGGGATTCAGATCAGGCTGATTTCCCCCAGAGGTCTTGATTTTTCTCCATAAACTACAGATGGTGTGTAGGACAACAGTTTCTAAATGGGGTGTCACATCTATGTTTAAAAAGCTAGGCAAGATGAATCTGGGTCAGATCTGGGCTGAGTTTTGTCAGTAATATTGCAATCAAGATTAAAGCTCCAGAGAGTTTACATTCACTTTTCACTCTGTTCTCAATTGCACCCTTTTGGCACAGTCTGACTCACCACTAAACTTTTAAATGTCAGTCCCCAACTTGTTAAATCACATCTCTAACTCTTAAGTGAGGCAACTAATTTATTTTAAATAATTAAGCTTCAAATTTAGTCTTTTCCTCCTTCAAAAACTGGAATGCAGCAGACTGAGAAAGACTAGGTTTGTGCCAGTTGATTGTGGCAAGTGCAGTCTATCTGTGCTGAAGAGGACATCAGTAGCAGTAGTAAAGGTAATTCATCAAACATGCAAGATGAGACCCTATTTGCATATGAAAATTAGCTAAAGATGTGGGGACAGCTACCTCAGCTATCAGCTACACCAGAGGTTTGAGATCACTGCTTCAAGAGCTGTATCCTCACCCATCTGGCACACTCCTAAGAGCTGAAGTGAGGTCCTGTCTTGCTTGGCACTTACTGCTGCTTTTTAGTTTGTTCTGGGGTCATCTGTCCTGTCTGCCCAGTGAGCTAGTGGTAACACCACAGGAGTGGTGGAAGGTTATCTTCCTGAAGGGCTCAAGCTCACCAACACAGAGCTGCTGCTCTGCCACCAGATCAGGGGAGATTGGATGCCTCTTCTAAGAATGTTTGGTCTGTGGCTGAGCTGCCAGCTGTCTTGGACACTGTCTGGGAGGTTGTTTGGCCCAAAAGATCTTACATCTCCTCATGGCTTTTGAGGGCCATGTTTTTGGTCCACCGGGAGCTGTATAATCACTACTGCAAGGTGGAGTTTGGCTTCAGGCAGAGCTAAACAAAGTCAGACCAGCACCCCAGGTGTGTCCTGACTGGGCTGTCCTGTTCTTCCCCGCCTCCATAACAGAGCTGTGCTTTCCTCCCCCAGTTTTATTTTAGTGTCAGCAGTGTCCAGATCTAAAAGAAATAGAGCAGCACCCCAAGGTGCTTGTTTTTGCTGTACACATACTTGGGCAGGCATTGGCTGGACTACAAATTCTCATGATCTCCACTAATGTCTTTCAGAATTACCTGGTTTTGTGTTTTTCTACCCCTTGCAGTTCTGGTATGTTGTCAGTGTCTACAAATTCTAGCTTTCATTAGAAAATGCTTAACTACTACCAAACTGATGAAACTCTAGAAACTATGACCCAGCTACATGTGTTATCTGCCAAACTAGATAATGACAGTTCATAAAATGTTTTAATATTTAAAAACAAAATGCAGATGATTCTGCATTGAGCATCTGATACGAGAAACAATTTAAGTGCTGAAACGTGTTGTTCTCAAAGCAACAAGTCTGTCCAGATCCTGTGCCTTAGAGTATAAAGGATTGTACTAGGCTTATGAACCAAGGGCCTACTAGGCTTTTCTAGCTTTGTTGTGTATGTCAGAACCAATCCCATAGGAAAACATGGCACAGTGTCTCTGTGAATCCCTGCTTCTCCATGGGGAGGAATGTGACAAAACCAGTAGAAGCAGAGTTGACAGGGATGGTGGTAAAACACACGTGTGCCAGAAAGACTTGGAGGAGAGCACCCCCTGCGGAACAGGGATCATCAAGGAGTCCAGCCTAGTGAGGGCCAAGACTTGCATGTGCTGTCCTTGGGGCATACTGGAAAGAATGGGTTCTGAACAGGTAAGTGTGGATAGCCGTCCTGATGTAGAGTGGCTTTTCTTCCTCTTTTCCTGAAGTATGTTTTTACTGGAAGGCTGTACCCCTGATGAAAAGGGGCAGGGGATGCTGAGGGCTGCCTGTGTTGGAAAGACTCTCTGGTCCCACCTGCACACTGGGATTAGTGTTGTCTAGGCAGCATTCTGGCCTTGTACACGGCACATACAGAGAATTCGGGTGAGATCTAAGTGAGGATGCAGTTGGTGGCTGCATAGTTGGCCCCCCAGTGGCCTATCCTGACTCAGTGCCTGAACCTGTGCAGTATGGACTTGGATAAGGTGCTCCTGCTTGGGACGCTTTGCAAGGGAAACCTTTGGGTCGTGGACTCCTGGTCGAGGAGCACCATCGACTGATACGGGGCTTGATGTGATGCTGTAGTGGATTTCAGTAGCTTTCGAAAGACCCCCTTAAGGGAAGAGTGCATTGTGCAGGACTTGAGCCTGGAGAACAGAAAACACCTGTCAAACTCCATTTTCTATTACATATTCATAACTTGTTAGAGCAGGTCCCACTCGGTCACAGAAATGACCTTTGTCTGTTATACATCTATTGTTCTTTGCTGCACAAAGTCAGGACTGCCAGCTGCTGTAGTCCTAATGGAGCTGTAGCTGTAGGAGGTTTTGTTTTAGCCCCAAAAGTAAAGAAAGACCTGATTATCAAGCATAAAAGGATGTGTATTTATTGCTGGCCTTGCTATGTAGCCTGAGTAGCCATGGAAAAGCACCACAGGATGTGTTCTGCCAGTAAGGGTTGCCACAAAGGTCACATTTTCCCAAGAAGTGGAAGATGGTTGAACGCACTTCTGTTTACTGAGGAGAGCCTTGTGCAAACATCTGCCACATTCTAGCAAAATTTACAGCCTCTAAAACATCTAGCTTTCTGGAGCCTCAGAGGCTTACAGTGCTAAAGTCATTGGAACAACTGCTAATGAGTTAATTACAGTGGATTCATTAGTTAAAATTGCTGCCAGAGACTTGAATGTTTCAGATAACTGCTGGCAAGTGTGTTACACTGCTGGGCAGATCTTTGCCTGATTTATGACTCTTCCACAATCACAATTCACAATGGAATTATTGCCTGATTGTCCCCAGAATTCAGTTCTGCTTTTATCTTTTTTATAAAAATCATCTTTGGTTCTGAAGGGATTTCATATGTGCTGCAAGTGCACCGTAAACCATTATCACAAAGAGCTATTCTGTGATTCTTGTCTGAAGGGTGCCTTCCTGCATGGCAGCTCCTCCTGTGAAATATAGACAGCTATCCATCACCCATGAAGTATGAGGCATTGAGAGGCTTCCAAAGAAAAATGAAGCTGGTTCATATCCTCCAAGGGTCATTTTGTACAAAATAACAACGATTTTGTCCTTTTACCCAGAACAAAAATTCGTTGTGTAGATCAGTAGTTGAACTCCTTTCTTGTGTATCAACTATCAAGTATCTGCTTGATACTTGACATGCATATTTAGAAATTATATTTCATGGCTTTTTGTAGTTACAGTGATTTTAGTCCAGAAGTGTGTTGACTCTGGCTCCTTTCTTATAAATAGCAAACCTATGATCAAACCTCCTGAAAACACCAAAAGCAATTCAGAAGCCAGGTTTCAACCATACTTCGGATGTTTTTCCACAGGAAAAATTGCAGCTGTGGGTGTTGAGCCCTTTGGAGACATTCTCAGGCTTCCCATACTCCTGCAGTAAAGCCAGGTCCTGCTCTTCTGCCAGGTTTGTTTAAATACCTTCAGTTAACTTTTTGATTAAGCTCAGTGAATATCTTATTTTCACCTTGGCTCAGCAACAGCATCTCAATTTTTCTCCTGTCCAGGTAGGTGTACCTTTGACCTGAGGGTTTAATCACTACTCACGGTCTTACAAGCTTTTTGATTTAAAAAAGGAATTGATACAGAGCTCGCTTTTTCTTCACCACAAATCTGTTATTTCAAACACCTACAAAATCCCATTTTTCTGAATAGAGTAGGAGTCTAGTTTTGGTCATAGTTCCACACCTCTTTCCAGGCTGCTCTGCATCTCTAAAAGTTGCTCTTTTCTTATATACATTTTTATGGGCTTTCATTGCCTTTCTCTCGTGTGTGTGCCCAGGCACGTCTGCAGCCAGCACTACTGAGTTGCTTATAGTGTTCAATCCCTGAGCAAACCTGTCTCTCTCATCTTCCTTATGACAGGTTCAGTTGGCTGTGTCTCAGTATAAGTCTGTTATTCGTATGCTGAGCTGTTAAAATTCTTCTTGCCTTTGACACTTTGCTGCTGCTTAGAGAAATACCTCAGGTAATAGTGAATCAGGAAGAAGTAAATCTGTGCAGAAGACATTGAATTGTCCCAGTCCCAATGAATTGTGTCTGCCTTGTGTGTTTAGTTGTGCTTCTTCTACAATAGGCCTTTTATTATGATTTCTGTAGCAGGCTTCAGAAAGTCATGTGATACTTGTTTGAAGTGCTTGAAGTGTTTCAATCCAAAAGCTGAACTAAAAAGACTTGTGAAACTAAACTACATAGACTTGTGAAATAGTTCTAAAAATTGATTGTCTCTTAAACAGGCCAAAAAAAAGTGTCAGCATTTAACAGCTGTAGTCTCTGCACAATGAGAAAGCTAGAGAATGGCTTCCACATGCCTTCCAGCTGAAGAGGTGAGTAGTTTGTTTATATATAAGTTTCCTAGTGTTATCTGAAAATGACAAAAGATTAGGTAGATTAAATATAGGAATAAAATAAATCCCTCAGCATAATGGCCCAGAATATTCTAAAAAGTTCTCCCCCAAACCAGCTTTCTGATGTTGCCTTCACATTCCTCGCTGGTTGGCTGAGTAATTTCCAACTTCTACAAATGCTTGGGCATTAAGGAGGAGGGTTTTGTAGTAGACTTGGCCGTGCAAAATTAACAGTTGGACTCCTTCATCTTTTAGGTCTTTGCCAATCTAAATTGTTCTATGATTCTCTGGCAGGTTTTGTATTGTCTTTTGGCACCTGAGACTTGATTGGCTGTGCCCATGTACTGCAGCAGGCAGGGTGTCACCAGACTGAGGGTGGTGATCCTCCCCCTCCACTCAGCACTTGTGAGACCTGTCTGGAGTTCTGGGTTCAGTGCTGGGCTCCCCAGCTCAAGAGAGATGTACTGAATGTACTGGAGCAAGCCCAGTGAAAGGCCACAAAGATTAAGGGACTGGAGCATTTGTCATGTAAGGAGGTCCAGAGGGAGCTGGGACTGTACAGCCTGGAGAAGAGAAGACTTAGGGGATCTTCCCCATTGGCATAAATACTGGTTTGGGTTGGGATGAACAAGGTAAAGAGGACAGAGCCAGACTCTAGTGCCCAGTGACAGGACAAGAGGTAGTTGGCACAATTTGAAATACAGGAAGTTCCACTTAAACGTTTTCTCAAAGACTGATCAAACACTAGCACAGGTTGCCCAGAGATGTTGTGAAATCTCCTTCCTTGGACTAGGTGTTCTCTTGTGCTGCCTTCCTTCCTCAGAGGGTGTAGTAAGCTCTGTTTTGTTTTGTTACTTTTGCAAAAATGACGCTGCAACCCGTGTCTATACCAGAGAGGATACACCTGCATTTGATGTTTGTGACATTTTGTAGTTCAGCCCAGCAGCTGAAATACCCACACTCATGTTGAATTGACAAGATTGAAAGGTATTTGTTTTGTAAAAAGGTCGTTCTTGGTATCTTTTCACTTATGCCATTAAAAAGAAAAGGCAGTCCCTAATTAGGATGTCTTAGTTCCATCTTCGTGGGTTTTTTCCCCCGTTTCCTGCCTGTGTGTTTTTCTGTCATAGCCAGTTCATGAACTCAAGAGAAAGGTACACCATTGGATTAGCTGAACTGTTCTAATTAATGATTTTAGAAAAAAGGTAGAGCAGCCTAAAGCTGTCTGATTACCAGTGTATTACAGTGTCCTGACAATTATGAAGCTAAATCCATTTTCACATTTTCTAATAGTTCTTCCACAGCCACTGCTGCTATTTGCCTGACAAACCCCCATAAATCAGCAATTTGGCAACTGTTATGTCACCTGCATGCAGCTGATCAGTAGTGTCTTATACAATGCTTTGGTGGAAGCAGCAAGGAAGTGGCATATTGTTTATCACAGGAACCATAATCCCCAATGTTTCGTTACTCTATCTGTGGCTGCCTCTCTGCAGTCAGTCATGCACTGTTCATCATCAGCTCAGTGCCTAAGTTGCACTCACTGCTGATTCAACTCCACCATCATCACCAATATTATGTTTTTGTGATAATATTATGAGGCAGTGTCTGTAGCAGGGGCTATAAAAGTGTTAAGATGGGAACGAGGAAGCTGATTTATTGCCTTGAGCTCAGGATTGTACAACAGGACTACAAAGAAAGCCTGTGCTGGTTGAGCTTGGATTCATGCTAGGGCTGGCTGGCATCACCCTGTGTCAGGTTTGTAATGTAAGCTCAAGCACTGGAGCTTGTTCTCACTCTCCAGCCTTCCCTTCTCATAAAAAGAAAGATGGAAGCATAGCAGCCCAAGGTGTCGAAGCCTTCTCCAGGGCATGTTGCACACCTTCCAGACAGTGCATAGGTGATACCTGGCTAGTGGTCTCATGATCCTGACAACTGCAGCTGAGGCCAGCAAGAGGCAGCTGTCATGGACTGTATGGCTCCCACTGCAGGTGCAGCTCCCATTGCCAGGGTGCAGCTCCCACTGCAGGTGCAGCTCCCATTGCCAGGGTGCAGCTTCCATCACCAAGGTGCAGCTTCCGTTGCCAAGGTGAAGCTTCCATTGAAGATGCAGCTCCCATTGCAGGTGCAGCTCCCAATTGCCAAGGTGCAGCTTCCCTCACCAGGTACAGCTTCCATTGCAAGGTGAAGCTTCCATTGAAGATGCAGCTTCCATTTAAGGTGCAGCTCCCATTGCCAAGGTGCAGCTTCCATCCCCAAGTGCAGCTCTCATTGCAGGTACAGTCCCCATTGCAGGTGCAGCTCCACACTTTGCACCCCAGAGCAGGGAGAGGGCTTAACATTTGCAGTTCGGCCACTTGACTTTGTGTAACACCACCTAATGTAATTTTCAAGCATTTCAAGCCTGTCCCTGGAAAAGGCTCTGTGCCTACCTTACCCTGCAGAACCTATAGGTCCAGAAGGGATACAGCACTTAAGGAAGCTGGGCTTTGTGGGAAGAGTTGGCCTTGCACTTCCAGCAACCTATTTTATCATGTTCTTCAGTAAGTAAGCACTATGAACATAAAAGACTGCCACAATGCTATATGAGAAGATTTTCAAAGGTGAAAATGCTTCCAATTGAAATAAAGTGAGCTTCAGGTATGTAGAACTGAATCTGCATCAGGGTTTTTCTTACAAAGAATTATTTTCTCCCCTCAGTCTTGTAGTTTGAAATGTTCCAGATTTCATTTCAGGGAAACATTCATTAAGCAGTCATAGTTGGGTATCTGTTAGGTGGTTGGTGAAACAAAGTTTATTAACTGATCCATATCCAGAAATGTTATTAAAATCCAAGAATTTTATGTAATATTGTATTGCTCAGATACCAGATATTGCTAGGCCCAAACATTTTAATACAGGGCAAGTCTACAAAAATAATGGTTATTCTTTTAAGTGGAAACAGCCGTAAGTATATTCAGCAGCTGCTATAAAAATAATGTGAAAATAGAAATTTGTGATATTTGGTTAAGAAAAGAAAAGTTGATCCAACCTCTATCATTTCAGGAATTAGATACTTCCCAAAATATTTCTTTTGCCATTTTCAATTGTCTTATACTGGCTTCCTATCCTACAATGAATTATTAGCTCGAGGATATAAGAAGAAACTGGTAATATCACCTGTGTGCTGCTGCTGCAAATCAAATGTTCACAAGCAACAGCAAATAACCCCAATGAAGTGCTTGAGGACAAGGAAATTTGCTGGAATATTGCTTTGCACTTTTTGTGACCACCAGCTCCTGTACAAAGCTAAGTACTGAATATTAGCCAACTGTCCTTTGTGAAAGTCACTTAAAAGAAATTGCAGAAAGTGCAGAATGCATCAACATTTAGAATTTTAAAAACTGCTAGTAAAGGGAATAAGAATGTATCTTTCTGTTGCATCAGAGCCTTGGCTTTCAAATGGATCCATTCAGCTGTTTGCATGAATCCAGAAATGGATCTCAGTTCAAGGATTTCTTATGAAGCCTCCATTAGGCCTAAGAAGGGCTTTGAAAACTTATTTTTAGACAGTAAAGGACAGAAGTGATCAGCAGAATGATGGAGTCTGACCTCCTGCATAATCCTGCACCTCCTCCACAGCAGGACATGAGCTGCTTTTTGTAATGAGATGAAGTGAAGCCAAAATTTGGAGCAGCGGTTGTTGCGTCTGTTTGATGCTGTGTTGGGCATATGCCTCCCTGGGTTTGGAAATCAACCCTGAAAAACTTAAGAGTAGCTAGACACATTAAATTTCTCTCCTAGGACAGTATAACAAACATTTCTAAGCCTCTGTGTGACACAGGAAAAAGACCACATTTCGTTGTATTGCAGATGTTAGTGCTGGGTCTCAGGACAGTTGCAGTGGGTGAGGGAGGATCTTTGGTCAGGACTGTACAAAGCAGGCACTTAGAAGCCTATAGTCTAAAGGCAGGCAGAGGCAAATGTTGAGATCCATGAACTAACTTTAGAATAGCTGGATCAGGCACTGGAAATA
Organism: Erpornis zantholeuca; assembly: GCA_013400515.1. Classification (NCBI taxonomy): domain Eukaryota; kingdom Metazoa; phylum Chordata; class Aves; order Passeriformes; family Timaliidae; genus Erpornis; species Erpornis zantholeuca. The sequence goes on along the minus strand of VZTN01015911.1, from coordinate 11,978 downwards.
ATAGAAATACTGCTAAAGCACAGAACTGAGCTGATGGTATTTTATAGCACTGCTAAATGTGAAAGAGCACTAAAATATTTCAGGAGCTGGTACGGTGACCGAAATCTATATATACAGCATGTTGTTAAGTAAAGGGGAAAGCTGAAAGTAAAATGATTTCCCCTTTTGTCACAACTTAGTCACAAACCTACAGTTAAGAAAGCGACCTTAGTGCCATGTCAGATTCCAGAAGAACGTGAACTGCAGCCAACGGCCAGAGTGAGATCACAGGAAGATTTGGAAATCATTCTGAGGGAGGGACTGGAATTTGCTGAGGAAAGGAAATAAATCCAGACTGGCAGGGAGATAAACAGAACTCCTGTATGGGAACATCACTAAGGATCCAAAACCCAAGAGAGGAAAACACCAGAGGCAGATAACTTTCATCTCTAGAAAGTAAAGTTCATAAAAATTGCATACATGTGCACATAGCTGGTGTGAAACAACAATGACAGTTTTTTAAATGCATTGTATTAAGAAGAGACCCCCACAACTGTGGCAATCAATAAAGGTGCATATGCCTTATGAAGGAATTCATTGTGTTCCTTCCAGATTTCAGGGTGACAGAGGCTGGGTTAGTCACTGGCAGCAATGTGCCTGGGATTCACAGTTCTAGGACTGGTGGACATTCACTCACATTCACAGGAAGAAAAGGGAGACTGCAGCTCCCTGATGCTGCCACAGAGTACAGGAGTGGGTGTAGCTGCAGCAGCGGAGGCAGAGTCATGCTTGGCAGCTTCTTTCCCGAGGTGTCAGGGAAGAGAGCCTGTGCTTCCAGATATGCTGAGAAAAGGGCAGAGTATACAGATAATTGCTTAAATGCTTCTGTAGTCTACTTCTCAGCAGGTTAAAAAAATGGACTTCTTGCCTCCATAGATTTTACAAGTTCATTATTTTGTGTCTCATTCATATTCTGTTGTTGTACTGTATGTATTGTTGTTGCGGAATGAATAGACTTAATGGGGACAGTTTTCTTATTGTCATGCTTTACACAGCTGTAGAAATAAGGGGAAGAAACACCATATGAAAGTATTATAATGAACCAATTCATGCAAACTTTGGTTTTGCACTAAAACTGAAGCAAATTCTGCGTCTTAGTCTGCTCTATTCAAACCATTCCAAAGGCCTCCTTATGCACCTAAGCTCAAAATTGGCATCTCACTTCCAGTTACATGACAGGGCAGTTTCCTTCAGTACTATGAGGAAAGAAAATACCTGCTTGACTCCTCTGCTGCTTTCAGCTGTGACTGTGATACTGCTTTTCTTCTTCACTCTGTGATTAATTGCTTCTTCAGTGCACCCCTCAGAGAAATCCTTTTTCCTCCCCTCTCCTCTTCCATTCCCTGCTAGTTTTCCAAGAGATGTCCTGGAACTTCCTCCTCTATCCCTTGGTTTTTCCATACACAATGAACTACTTACTAGGTGGAAGTTCAGCAGTGATCCTCACCCTGGCAACTTGCAGGTGTCTCTATTGCTGTCTTGTCTCCTTCTTTTCAGGACAGTATTTTCTCCCACCTCTGATTTTTTCAATGGGTGTCAGGTTCAAGACATCTCACTTATTTGTCTACAAACTTTTCTACTGCTTTCTTAAATGCCCAAACACCACCACCATACCACCCACATCAATCAAAGTGAAAAACTGATCTAGAGCCCATTCCCATCCCTCTTAAATTTGTATGCAAGACTGCCAACAAAAAAAGCATCATGAAGCTGACCTCCCTATATCAGATTGAGAGTTCGTTAAGTCTCTCTCCATTTTCACAGATTGCATCTCAAAGTCTTCCAAAGCAACAGACAAATTTGAAGGACCATAGCTTTAATAGTCAGTTTTCTTCCAAGCTCCATTTTCAGGCAGAATGAATTTAAAGCAGTGGAGGAGAACCTAGTAAATATTCTCTAGCAGCTTTTTTTTTTTTTTTTTAATGATGTCTCCACAGTTTTACACCTTTGCTATTAAAGTTGTGCTAGTAATTAAGGAATAGTGATTGTGCAAATTATTTAACTAATTGAGTTAGTGAACTGAAGTTACTTTACAGTTAATGAGGTTAAAATTGCTGGCTCCTGTATACAGTATTTAATCCTGTGAGTAGTCATTTTGAGGTCATTATTGCCGGTACTAGTTCCTTAAGGTAGCTTTGATGCACATATTTTGTCTTGAAATTACCTGCCCTTAACTCACAAAGTACTATTCTAAGTGATGAAAAGTGTTGAGGTATTTGTGTAACTTTCAGTTAGGTTTTGAGTTACAGCAACACTTGGATAGGGGAATGTTTCATTGGCTAAACTGTCACTGAAAACACACTTGTACCATCAGTGTGATGCTTAAGAAGATGTTACCCTGTTGACCTGATGTCAGCTCTTATGGGTAGAAGCTTTTTTTTAATAGGAGTTTTGAGAGGATGAGATGTAAATCCACTTTAAAGATAAAATTGGTGGTTCAGCTGGCATTCCAAGAGTGATTTCCTCTACTTGAACTGCTTTTAAAATCTTGTTGTTTCGAGTAATCTAAATTGAAATTCACTCAATAGCATTTTTAAAGAGTAAATGAAGGGCCACGCCAGAGAGGAGAGACTTAAGCAAGGAAGTTATGTCAGTCATCCAACCGGTAAAGCATTTTCCACAGAAGGAACTGAAGTGTATGGAGCAATGCAAACAGCAGTGAAAGCCCCCCTTGCCTCTGGAATAGCAGTGGCAGAGCCTGGAACACAATTCCACACCCCTCCCAGGAGGGTGTCACACCTCTGGTAAGAAAGAGATATTCAAAAAGCCTTTTTTGCCTTGGGGCTTTTTTGACCAAAAGCTGGAAGAAGGCTTCTCATGGCAGAGGCTTCCCACAGCTTCTTGGGAATGAGATTGGCTCCTGCTTGGGACACTCCACAGTAGCTCTTGCAGCCTGTTGTTTGTGTCTGTCCACACAGTAGATCCTGGTTCTGACTTGTGGTCTCATTTCTTGACCTCAGGCTCAATGTCTTATTACTTATTTAGGATTGTTCAGCCTGGAGTATACAGGGGGACCTTATAGCAGCCTTCCAGTACTTAAAGGGAGAGGAATGTTTTACCTGGGCATGTGCTGACAGGACCAGGGGGAATGGTTTTAAAATGAAGGATGGTTGAGTTATATGAATAAGTGACAAAACACTGAAACAGATTGCCCAGAGCTTCTCCATCCATGGAAATATTCATGATCAGTTTGTAGGTGGGTTGGGCTTGATTTTTAAAAGATCCATTCCAACTCAAAGTATTATATGATTCTTTGATTATGGATTTGCCTGTTCTGGGATTTTACCTCACACAGTGTGGTGAGGCCGGGCTCTTGCTGCTGCTACCATTGCCTTTGCCAGCTTTGTCACCCTGCTTGGCTCGCAGCTTCCTCTTCCTCGTGGAACAGCTCCCTCTTGCTGGCACAACAGGACCAGTGAGCATCATAGTACATCCAGATAGGATGCAATTATGGCAGCACTTCCCTCCAAATCCCTGTAGTGAGGTTTGCAGATACCAAAATTTGCATTCTCTGAGGGCAGCTCATTGATAATGCTATTTTCAAGTCTGAAAAGTACAGGAAGAAAATCAGAGACCCTGTCCTCTGAAAAACTTTGCAAAGACCACAGAAGAAACTATGTGTGGCTTGCTCAGGCATTCCTTGATTTTTGCTTGCTGGTTTCCATTAGTGTGTGATCTGTCAGTGACTTTTCAAAGCTGAATTTGGAAGTCTTTGTCAGGATGTTCTGTAAACCAAAAACCTAAGTAGCTTAAAAAACATTACAAAAATAAAATATCCATAGGCCCACTCAGAAGATCACAGAGTCTCCAGTGGTAGAGGAGGGAAAGATAATTCTGCACTTTTGTGGCTTCTTAAACGCTTTGTCTGTTCAGTCATCATGGACCATTCATCATGAACCATCCAACATTAGAAACTGCTAAGCTTTGATCTCACTGAATTAATTGGTTCTAATGCTGTTATCATGCACTATTCTTTGATGTGGATAGTATTCTGGGATGGTAGAATAATAGCCTTCTACTTGTGAATTAGGATGACACTGACACACAGGGCACAGGAGCTGCTGCCTTTGCAAGACTTCAGGCTTTGTTTCTCTCTTAAGTGATTTGATTCCACTTAAATACTGAATTGCTGAGATGAATGCAGAAATGCTGCTGGCTCTTTCCTCACCTGAGTTTTTGCAAGAAATCAGCAGGGCCTGACAAGCTCTTGTGGGTAACAGCAGGGGATTAGGTGAGTATGTACTTAGCAGAAGTTACTTTCTGCTTTAGGTATGCAGGCACTATGTAAAACATTGCTACCTACTTGTCCACAGAATGTTGGGAAGATAATGTGATCCACTTCACCCTCCCAGGAAACCTGCCACTTCTGGTCACAAGAGCTCTGTGTGTTCATTCCTTTCCTCCATATGGTGTGTGAAGGGGGACTAGAGAGTAGGGGGATGAGAAAGTAAATGTGGCTGTCTTTTACTGTTTGTATACTTACAATAGTATGTGAAGATTGCACACTGGCAAAAAGCTAAATTTCAAGCACGGCACTGAAGTACCATGCATGCCAAAGGAATACTGAGAGTCAAGCACTACTGAAGTGTGTTGTAAGGTTCAGTCATCATGAATGTCATGGATCATGTACACTCCCCAATTACTGCAAAAATGACTGGTACCCTCTCTTGCATTTTTAAACTACTTTTTGTATTCTAGAAATGGTTCTTGTGAGATACTGCCATGGCTCAGTGCCTTAAATAGTAGCCATAAAAAAGGACATGCAAAGATCGAATCCTTGCTGGGAGATAAAAGTCATGATCCATCAAATTAGAAATGTGCTGGCAAAACATCTTGTTTTCTTGGTGTATGTGATAAGGCCATAGTCAGTCGCTTATTAATAACAACGTAAGAGCATGAAAACTGTTAAAGATGTACCCTAGTGTTGTTTTGGCTGAGAAATATGACTCCAGCTTTCAAGCGTATCCTTCTCTCACTAGAGATAAACCTTTTTTCACCAGAGAGAAATGTACATGCATCTTTGCATGTACATTTGCATGACATACTACATCTGTGCTGTAGAAAGTTAGATTTTCTTTGCAATGTAATCCAGCATTTATTGCAGCATCTCCTTTTCTGGCATGTTTTTTATTGATTACTATAAGGGTTTTGTGAAATGGTACATCGAATGGAAGCCATATTACCTGTGCTGTCCCTCTCCCTGCAAGCTAATCAATGTAGGTTTGAAAAAGTCAAAGACCTTAAACAATCAACATATGAATAACTGAGGCTGCCCAGAAGAGTTGATGTGGTACATGCTAAGCACCAGGATCAGGTATGGCTATTTGAATATCTAGGTTGCCTTAGCAGGCATTTTAAGGCCATTAAGGCACTCTGTCAACCCTCTGAATGGTTGTAGGCTGGTTATAGCGTTTGTGTTTTTTTTTTTGTTGTTGTTTTTGTTTTTGGTTTTTTTTTTGTTTTTTTGTTTTGTTTTGTTTTTGTTTTTAAATTAATGGTCTTCTATCTTCTTATTCTAATGGTCTTCTATCTTCTTAGCATGTATTAGAATGAAAACATATGTGTGTGTGTATATATATATGTGTGTGTGTGTGTGTGTGTATGATTTGAAAGCTGCACAGCGTAAAAACACTGTTTATTTTACACTATTACCATCTGGTGAGTCTTACCGAAGTGAATATAGCTATGCCTCTCTACCACAGGCAAGAAGCTGGTGAAAGCAGCTGATCTTGAGAAAACAATTTTTTTTCTGTGTAAAAGTATGAGCATTAGAAGATAGCATTTCTTTCCTACTTTTGTTAAATGACCTTTCAAGTTCAGACTTAATCTATTGGCTGCTATGCTTAAAAAAAATAGTACTAAAATACACATGAAGCTGGTTGCATAAGCCAATTCTGCTTTTATGCTACAGACATTAGTCTTTCCTGTGGTTTGCTCAATTCTCTTCATAGATTTATAAAGATCTATGGAGATCATTTCTTCACAGTGTGAGGATATTGATGAGTACAGTCAGCTTTATTCTTCAAGTCACAAGGGGCAAGAGTAGCGGTGCAGTACCGATCAGGAGTTCTTAATCTTCATCCACAAATGGCAGTGTTCTGCTCACCAATACGTGGTCAAGGAATCTTGCTGTCATTTAAAGTTCCCATTAAAAGTACCCTACTTCAGATAGCATGTGGAAGCACAGGAAATAAGTTTTTCTCTATGAGGTTGACCAAACACTGTCACAGATTTCTCAGGAAGGTTGTTGGGTTTCCATCTGTGTATCCTTGGACATAATCTAAAATCATCTGGACAAGCTCCTTTGCAGCCAGCCCTGGGTAGCCCTGCTTGAACAGAGAAGGTTGGACAAGATAACCCCAAGAGGTCCCTTCCTACCTCAACAATTCTCTGATTTTGTGGTTATGTAACATTGGGAAAAAGAAAGGGCTTTTTTATTTGTTTTTATTTCACTACAAACTGAAATTTGGAAATGTGTGGGTGTTTGTGCGAAAGTTGAATGTCAACATCATTGTTTGCTGGGTTTTAGAAAGGAAGGCAGAGAATTTGCTTGGCCACATATAGCGAGATTTAGTTCCTGATTAAGAAGGAACATATTTAAATTCAGGTTGTTGTGGCCACTCTAAAGGCAACAGGGTCGATTGGTAGGCCAGGAGTGATTCAGGCCTCGGCAGAGTAGAAGCCCATGGGGCACTGAGCTGTCTCCCTCTGTAGAGGTCACTTGAGTACAGCAGGAGCAGAGGTACCTGCCACACCCACAATCCTGTGTTTCAATTACTAGCTGAGTCCCAGTCAAAGCATCTCATGAAACCTACAGAGTGTGCAGACTGGAAAATGTATCTACTCAAAGAGGAATTTGGCTAAAATAGAGATGGTAATGGGAAGGATCTTCTTGTAAAAATATATAAATAGATAGGGTCTTTGAGTACTCAAAGGACTGGATTTTTACTCTTTCAGTCATACTTCCAACTTTAGCAGCAAACTGTACTCTGTGCATTACTTGGACAAAGATTTGATCAAACAGATGGATTTACTTGCTACTGATGTGAGCAACAAGTGAAAATGTCTGCTTGTGATGAGCTCTCAGTCTTTTGTTGTGTATTTTGATAGAAATCCATAATTATTACGTGTTGGGTAACTTCTAGTTATCCAGAATCCTGTACCTGCTGGTTCTATTTATCAGCCTCACGCCCTCATATGCATCCAGCAAGAAAAATGGACATTTCCAAGAATGCAACACTATTAAGTGTAAGCATTAAAAATTAGGAGAAAATCTCCATTCCATATAACTCCAAAGAATTCTACCTAGTATTAAATACTTAAAATGAAGCTCACTTGACCATGGACTTCAGAAATATATATGATGGCCTACTAGAAAATCTGACTTCTGTATGAACAAAATACAGGGAGAAGACTTCCCTGTGAATTCAGGGAGAGGATTGTTTTTTGGGATGACTGAAAGTTCAGATTCAATGGTATGTACTAGACACGGTGAGGTGAATTCTTCATATATTCTTTTATTGTTTGTATGTTCTGACTGAGAGGATTGTGGCTTGCACTGCCATTTTCCTATTGGAGCAGGGGGTAACATGAAATAAATGTGCATTTCATTATCCATCACCAAACAAGCTACCAATCTGATGGTTTGCCTTTACAGAAGTGTACAGGTTTTACTTCTTCGTCCCTTTTCTGGGTGATACTGACTTGGCTATGAAGAGATACCTTCAAATGCTGAGGAATTAACTTCAGTTCTTTAATATTGCAGCAAAAGAGAAAACTGTTAATGTTTCCCTCCACAATCAAGGAGGTGATTTCTGCATTAAAACTCTTATCTATTATGCTGTGCTAATTATATGACAAGACCTTGAATGGGTACTCTTACTTTTTTGTTTGTCTTCCATTGATAAGTAATCTTTGTGCTAAAAACCCTATGATAATATTGTTTCTTCGGTGACAGCATGCTGGAATCGAGGGCCAGCAATGCAAACAATTAACATGAGACTGGGAAAATTAGCCTTAGGATATGTAAAGAAGCACTTTGAGTCAGTATATGAGGTCTTTCCATAGACTGAATACAGTTACCATGTTCCATTCTTTGTATGAAGGGAAGACATCCTGCGAGTCTGATTTAATACCACACCATTATTGTCAGTGGATGTTAGATTGGACCTTACCCATCTAAATGCACTGCATGGAATGGAAAGTCTTACTGTTACAGTCCTTGAAGAAGGCAGGTATGAAATGATGAACCAGTAAGAGTTGTGTTAAGAACGCAAGTGTGAAAAAATATTTACTTGCAGAAGAGAGGAAGCACATTTGTTTATTGAGATTTACCACAGAAATGTAAAAGGAGATGAATGTAGAACAAGCTGGTCAGCTGCAGGATGATGGTTCCAGGTTATGAAGATGTAAATATGTGTGGAAGTTACCTCAGTTTCCCTGACTGCTTTAAGTGAGGAAAGCGCAATGTGGGGCATACATATTTGTCTCTCTAGTGAGAGATATTTACATCTAGTGAAAGATATGAGCAAATGAACCATAGAGGTCTAAGATAGGACCAAGGAGAACTCAAGATCAGATATTAACTATTATGAGAATTTTACATAGCAGCAGAGCAAAGAGCCTCTGCTAGGCTGGTCACTAAATCCCAACTGGTTTGTTGTTTGTTCCAAGCATCTCAGAGAGACAGCTGTCCTCATGTGTGCTGTTAGTCTTCACCAACTCAGAGCTTATTTTTGTGGGGGATGGCTTTGAAAACCAAACAGATGAGGTGCATATTCCATCTGGTCAGATAGGCTTTTGATGATAAAATCATATGCTTATCAGTAATCTGGGTTGGTAAAAATGCTCTGTTTCACTTAGTCCTTCATTCGGGAAGTATCTTGCATTCTTATACTTAATTTTCCTTTACAAATTGGGGTGGCAGAAAGGAAGGAAGGAAGAAAAGATGGCTCTAGAAAGTGCTTGAGGATTCCAGGAAATGGATAGGCTGGACTTACTAATGCTTGTGAAATGATTTTTGACTCAGGCTTTCAAATGAAAAAAAGAGATATTAGAAAGATGATAGTCTTTTATCTGCTGAGAAAGATGGATTGGTATGACTTAAGATGTCATGTATATGAATGGATGCTATAAAGGGATCATTCTAATGACATGCTGTAAAAGACAACTGTCAGGAATAAATTATTCTTCTCTTCTGATGATATTGATGATAATGCACTCAAATTCCCCATGACACATTTTCTCACCTAAAGTTAAAAGCTTTTCCTAAAATGTTTAATGGGTGCAAAGGTCTTTGTTGTGCATTTCCAACTCCATGAAAAACATCAGGTAGTGGCTTATATAAGAGCAATTTTGCCTGCAATTAGTATGTTTGCATACAAGTACACAGGCTTTGATTAAGCAAAGGAAAGTACTTAAGCGCATGTGTAAGTACCTTTCAGCAGCAGAGCAATGAAACTGAAATATGAAGGAAGGAAGCCTAACTTCAAAAGTAACAGGGTTGATAAGAAGAGCAGTTCTGAGCAGCTGAGCAGATCAGGGCTCCATCAGGGATGGAGATGAGCTGGATGTACCCCCAGGGATACCTGTGCAAAAGACACATCCTGCCTGTGCAGCCTGAGACCAGCACCATGCTTTACTTCTTTCAGGAGCAGCACTGGGAACAGAGGGAAAGAAAGACAAAAGGCCAAAACCAGGAGCCTGTGTGCACATATTGACCACCAGCTGTCTTAAGAGCTTAGAGATAAGGGCCCTCAGGCTGGAGGAAGCTGACCACCACTGCACTGCTGCCAGCCTGTCCTCTCTGAACTGCCCGTGCAAAGCATGTGGCTGCTGCTTGCAAGCGGCTCCGTGCAGCTCCAGAGGGAATGTTCTGACTACCTGTGGGCACCAGTTTGCTTGGAGAAGTCAACAGACTTGCATGCTTGAACATGCTTGGGGAAAGGACACAATAGGGGGACTGTGGCCATGGTTGACACATGATGCTGAGAGACCGGGGTTCATGGGCAACCCACACTGGGAAAGGGAAACTAAGGAGCACGGCAGGAAACCTTAACCATAGAGTGTTAGAATGAGTTGGACTGCTTCAACCTCCCATGCAACCATGCCTCACTGGAGGAATTTTGGTGCACTGAGATTTAAAAAAGGCAAAAGTAAGAGTACTTGAGAACAGGAAGGGGAAGGACAGGAATTTAAGTAGGTTTTTGCACAGTGATTTCTGGTTTTTTTTCCCCACTGTGAACCAGTGATTTTATGTTTGTGTTGGTTGGCAGTAAATTAAGCCAAGTAAAATTCTCTGACTTGATGTAGTTGTACCTTTGACAGACTGGTACAAGAAGTGATGGGCTAAATTACAGTAAAGGAAATGTACCTTGAGCATTTGGAGTTTTCTGATGGTAAAGGAGGCTGATCACAGCTTGGATTGCTGAGGGAGGCTGTGGAGCCGCTGGAGGATTTAAGAGCAGATTAAATGAACTTCTGTCAAGAACAATTTAGAAGAAGTTGATCCTGCCTTTGGGACGAAAGGGGAATTAGGTGACCCTCTCGAGGTGCTGCTGAGCTCTGTTGCATTTGATTTCTGTGACACGGACATGGTCTTGTGTACCCCTGGGAGAAAAGAGGATACTGAGCTTAATTATCGGAAGGCAGTTTCAGTCAGCAGGAGGTGTTTCCTGAGGAGAGATGGCTTGAGACAGAAGGCTGAGGGTGTTAAAGAGGTGAAGAGTGCAATTAAATGAGATTATATAATGCTGTATTTGTAACTAAGTGACAGAAAACTGAATCCTTTTTCATTTAACCTAGTACTGACCATGTGTCTCAGAATAGTCTTCCTTAATTCAATGTATATTAAAAAATTGGATGCTCAAATGCTCTTTAGGTTACTTTTTAGAGAGGGAGATGCTGGCCTAGATGGTACTTACAAATTAGGGAGCCACCAAGGATGCACTCACAGGCTTCTCAGGCTTGCTGATGCTTTAGCCAAAATGATTACCAACTCCAGCTTCAGCTTGACTGTACACACTCTGTCTCAAGCACCTTGCAGTACTCCTGTCAAGGACAAGCACGATTTCATCCTTCTACAGCCTACCACATTAATGCAGATAGCTATTTTGAGGTTAAGGCCATGATGGCTTTGAACTGCAGCCTGTAATGAACACCTGGATGGAGTTCTGCTTTCTTTGTAGGCAACTGAGGTATTATTATTAATTATCAAGCCATTTCTTGTAATATTTAATTATTTCTCCCCATTTTTTTGATGAGCAAGCAGTGCCATTATTGCCTGTAACCAAATAACCATCCCCATTTATCATACTAATTGTGGCTTAACGAGGAAGGACCTGGGACTGGGGGAGCTGTCTACCCTAAACAACTTTGGAACGTAGCTTCCTGTGGTAATGAGCATAGGCTGTAATAATTAGGTATGCTGGGTGCTATGTTTATCATGAAGGTTAAATGCGATAAAAATTCATCATTTGGTGGTAGGCTTACAAAACGCAATGAATTTCCATAGTAAACATGGAAATATGAAAATAGAGTATGAACAGACAAAAGATTACTTCCCCTTGTATGGTTTTGCCACACAAGGGATAATTCTTTTTCACTCTAGTGTACATGGAACTGGAAGAAAATCACAGTAAATATGCTGTGGTGACCTGCATATAGCTTTAGGAGGAAGACTGTGGGAGCCCCCCCCGGTAAGAAGGGACCCTGAGAGAGCATTCCCCAAGTTACACAAGAGGCTTCTCTCACAGAGTGCCCTGTTCTGTTATGCTGATGTACCCCAGTTCTGTTTCCCTGCTCACCCACTGCCCCTATCCCTCAGTCACTCCTTCCCTGTTCCCCTGTTGGTTCCCATACCCTGGCCTCACCTTTGTACCCACACCCCTGATGGTTGGGTCCCCATGCTCTCTCTTCCCCTATGTACTAGTTTGAAATCA
>VZTN01015909.1:15023-47407 GCA_013400515.1 Erpornis zantholeuca | reverse complement strand
TTTTTGCTCTGGAGGTAATCAAGATATCATCATATGAGATACTCAGTTTCTTACACTGTTGGGATCAAATTTGTGTAAAAAGTTAAAATGGAAAAGATTAAGAAATTAATGAACATAAAACTCCAATGAATCACACCAAAACAAACAGCAGCAACAGAAATCACACTTAGATTTCCTTTATTTTTAAGAAGGTCTTTTTTTTTCCCAATTTTATGCTTTGGGACTCAAGAGTTTATGGGAAACTGAAGGCTAAGTCATCCCTACACACTAAGCAAGCCTTGTGACCAATATGTCCACAGGAGATAATATCAGAGTTGGACAAGAAGCTGTGTTCTCCCTTTTTCAAAATTTATAAAAAGAAAAATTCTCATATCACAGTAGGACAAAGAGATTATGTACATTTTCACAGGCACTTTAGATGTTTTCCATACGAATAGAGTGAATCAAAGCAGAGATTTTTACACAACATTTGCTTAGCCCAGAGGACATAGACAGAGCCAAGGTTTAAGTCCTCCATCAGAATCAGGCAGGTTTTCTGCATTGTAGATGAATATTCTGAACATTTTTCTACAGTAATATATTACGCTGTGTGACTTGAAATTCCTTTATTTTTTCCCAGACGTGGGACACGTTTGAAAGTTTCATGTTCTGTAGATTTTTAAGACTAAACAGCTTACCTGAAAACGTCTGGCTAGTTCTAATGAATGCATTTTTTTCTCTGAAGTTTTCAATCTATTGGTTTATGTCCAGTAATCTCAGTATTGTTAACGTCCTTTCACTAGGCATCCTGTTCATGTTAAAAGATCCTGTAGATAAGTTACAAAACTTTTACCCCAGCACTCCAGTCATTTCAACTGGCTTTTAGTCAAATTGAAAACATAGTTTTGGTCAGCATTAAAATTGCTCTATCTAATTTGGCTTAAGGCTGTATGTGAACAAGTCACAAAGGTACTGTTTCACCAACCTTCTCTTTTATCTTAAAATCAGTTTTAACACACTTACTTGTCAGAATTGTGGAAGTACTGTAGGGTCATTAGGCATTTGAGTTAAGGGGTCTTATCATTCAATTCATTAACTTCTGGAGAGGGAGTCTGTATCTTCTGTTTATATTCAAGGAAATGAATGTCAAAGATTGCCATGTGTGTGGCGCAAATAAGAAAGGCCACCAGTGTAGAGCTTCCATTTTTGTGATGAGAACATAAAAGTCAGTTGCTTCTGTTCCAGAGGTGATATTTTACTTAGACATCTGCTCTGTTTGCAGAAAGAAGGCAAAACATCTTTTGTTACTGATTTGCAGACTGAGAGATTTTGGACATCAATTAAATGTAAGCCTTTTGAAAGCCCTTCTATAAACGTTCATGTTTTACTGATAGACTGAGCAGTTATTTGTTAAAATACAATACATAAGAGACAAAGAAAGTAAAGCAAATACAGGGTGTGAGTTATCATGAAAATAATTGCACTACATCCCTGGAGCATTTTGCTACTCATCATTAATTTTCTTAGGCTGTAATTCTACTATGAAAACTTTGCCATGGGGAATTATAACATGCTCTCTAAAGTATTAACCATAGAAAAAAGCAATTTTAGTATATGTTCACTGAGAGGAAAACAATATTAGGAATCTGGCTATTTAGAATAGTCAAGGGTGGCAGAATTTTATGGGAAATAATTTAAGGGATTGTGCATGATCCATTCTTCTTGACATCTTCAAAAGAAGGTTCTTTTTCTTTGCAACAACTTCTGAATTAATAAAAGAAAGGCAAGAGTTGAATATTGGGATTTTTATTATAATGATGTGTCTCAAATAACCGGCAATAACGACAAAAACATTATATCTAGTTATGATACATTTATCCTACACCACCATCATGCAAATCTATAGAGTAAAGAATCTTTATGTAAAATTTATTTTAATCTCTGGACTTACATTTAATGGCTAATTGTCATGATTTACAAAGATGTGGTAAATGCTGTGTTCATTTGACATTCATTTGAACACAGACTTTTTTAAGGTCCAAAAATGAGCAGTCATTCAACACATGCAAGCAACAGCTCATAAGAATACTTGAATTTCACCTCTTTGCTGCATCAGTCATCATGAGAAAAAAAGCAACAGTTCAGAAATTTTTTTTTCTATGCTGCAAGAATACTCTTTGTAGCTATACCTAACTCTGCTGTCAGTATCAGGACCACAAGTAACTTTATTAGCAATTGTGTAACCCGTACGTTCTCCATGCCACTGTTTATTAATTCCGTAAGAAGCAGTGAGATCAGCCTGGCTCTTTCATTCCTTCAGTCTTTGAACAATGACTGTGTAAAGTACTATGAAAATACAATTTTTATTCTAATATCATCATTGCAATTGAAAGGATGGAACCTAATCCAGGTTCAAGCCCTTTAAAATTTCCCTTTTTGCACTTGATGCAATTCTTTATGTTGTTATGACACGCAAAAAGAATCCATTATTTTTGCTACATAAAATACAGATAGATGAAACTATCTGTAAAAGATTACTTAACTCCTGGATGTCTTATTCTGCTCATATATCCTAATCTAACCCTAATCTAAACAGTTCAGTTGAGGAAACAAAAAGGAAAAAGGAAACAAAAAATACAGAGGGAACAACCCTCAAAAAAAAAGGAAGGAAGGAAGGAAGGAAAGAAGGCAGGAAGGCAGGAAGGCAGGAAGGCAGGCAGGAAGGCAGGCAGGAAGGCAGGCAGGAAGGCAGGCAGGAAGGCAGGCAGGCAGGAAGGCAGGAAGGCAGGAAGGCAGGCAGGCAGGCAGGCAGGAAGGAAGGAAGGAAGGAAGGAAGGAAGGAAGGAAGGAAGGAAGGAAGGAAGGAAGGAAGGAAGGAAGGAAGGAAGGAAGGAAGAAAAAGGAAAGACATTTGACATTGCAAAAGGGGAATGTGCTAAAATAAAAAAAGTAAGATGAAGGCCCTGCGACAATGATTTCTGATGCCTTGATGACTGTCTCCATTTTCTAATTTTGTGTATATAAGCATAATGTATGCCCCACTTGGTATTTTTGATGCAACTCAATAAAAAATTGAAATATGTGGAGTTTTATGATGTGATGGATCTATGGCAATGTAACTGTGATAGGTAATTAGTAATATTTTCTGGTAAACTATCTGACCTAAACAAAGACAGCTATAAATGGCCTGCTGTAGTAAACTCACAACTATGTGTTTAAAATAGATGATGTGTTTGATAACTTAAAAAGTGATGAATATTACTTAACAAAAACAAAAAAGCTCAGCATGTCATGCTCAACAAGCAGCAAAGTATTTTTGTTTTCTTTACAAAATAAAACCAATTTTCTTTTGGGACTAGATAGAAGAAAGAAATAATTATTACATGGATAAAATGAATATTATTCTGTTCATAAAGCTACCATACACATTTCCACTTGAGAAACTCTCCTTTATGGAAACCAAAGCCACCTGAATTTCCTCTGCAAAACAGCAAGCAAACAGAAGTGTTTGCATTGCACATAAAATAGGTGGTATATTTTAATGGATTTTCTGAAATACTCAAGAATTTTACCACTGATTAAACTGGTCTGGCTCTACAGTCCTATATATTTCATGTAAGTGGAGAGGTACCCCCTTTTTCACTATGCAAAAATAATGTTACTTAAAGTCTAAGTAAAGAGTACAGAGTTATTAGTGACAGTACAAGTGGCAGAATATTCCACTGTTAAGATGTTTTGCAATGTTGCAAGTAAGGATAAATAGTCTAATTTGTGATCTAAGTTTAACTGAGAAAGAATTGGCAAATATTGTTTTAAGACATTTTGCATATTTTCCCATTTTCTCCTTTTCCACTCAAAAGTGCACAACTAAGTCTGAATTTGAACTTTAAATGTCAAAGTGGTTTCATAGTACGTGGTGCAATGAATGGACAGTTCATGAGCTAGTTTTGTAAAGCTTTAATATTGGCTCTTAATTTTTTGAACCAAACCAAAAGAGATTAAAGGTTGTGTTTCTATTTCCAGCTTTTTTAAGTGGGTTAGGGGCCTGCTCCTTTGGAGCCGTTTCTAGTTACTCTCTGTTATTACTGCAACATGAATACTGCTGAGGATTTGGTTCAACTGGCATTCAAGTTCACAGTCCACATTGTGGTTGCTCGAAACTTTTTTCCTTCAAGGATTATTTTTATTTAATTGCTAAAAGCCCACAAACTAACCATTTCAAAGGAAGAGATCTTTCTAATATGGAACAGTAAATTCGCCCATAAAAATGGAGTAAAAACAGCCTTATGTGTCCCTAAGAACCTGAGAACCGTTTAGGACCAAAGTAACTCACAGGCTTCACACTGCAGTATTTTGCTTTCTTCATGCAGAGGAAAGGAAAAAAGGTGCTGTGGAGAAGAATTACAGAGTTACTGTGTGTCTACACTTACAATGTGCAGGGAAAGGCAATTACCTAGAAAGACCCAGAAATGTCTAGAAATAAAGCATGACAGATCCTGGACACACCTAATACAGTACAACTTTATTTTATGTTTTACCCAAGAACGAACTGTGTCTTAGTCAGTCAGCTAGAGAAAATTAAATTGTTAGTACCTGGTGGAAAAAAAGCATTAGAGACTGTCTTTCAGGTTCAGCAGTGTCTACACAGAGCGGGTAAACTCTCCCAGTCTGAATTATTTTGAATCCAGACAGCAAAGTGCTGTTTTACCAGCAAGACTGGTTTGCTGTGAACACAAGCATCAGCATGCTACCAGCTGCGAAATCACCAGCTGTTTGTTCTTGTGCTTGAAAGGTTTGGGGAAAAAACTTTGAAAGGCTTTGAAAAAACTTTGAGTCCTGCCTTTCCACTCTGGCCTCAGGGAGTCTAGTGGCACAGTCTGCCTACTTTACAGAAGTTATCCATGGGATAGCATCACTGAGTCCCGTCTTGACACACAGGGGCGAAAATAAATGTAAACTGTGTCACTTAACATTTTCGTTTAAATTTAAGTGAATGTTTTCGTTATGATGTTCATTTTCAAAAAAATAAATCAGAAACTGTCACATATGGAAAGCTTATTCTGACATTTGTATTTACACAGGTAAAAATTTGGATGTGCATTTTGCAAAAAAATACTTATAACTCATCATTACCTCTTATCAGGCAGCATGCTTCACTTTTTTGAAATTTTTGAGACCACCAGTTTTGTAGTTCTCACTATGACTGACTTGTGCTTAGCCAGGCAGAGCATTTTAAGCACTCCAGTTCCCAAACCATCTATGAAATGTCATGAAGAAGAGGAGAAAATTAAAAGCACGGGCTGCAAGTTAGGAGTTTCCATATATTGTCTTTGTGAATGTACATTGATCTCAAATACTGATGTCTGAAATGTTCCTTTCATGTCTAATGCAGAAAGTAAGTGTCCTATGAACTGAAAAATGGGGGTTCAGATGAAAAATATAAAACAGCTCTCAATGGACATGGATGCCTGCATTTAATTCCATGGAGGAAGGAAAGAACATTAATGTTGTCTATATTGAAATAATTAAGAATAAAAGATGTTGTTTTAGTTGGTCTTAAATGCAGCAGTTCTAGCTTGAATCTGCATTATTTCTCCAAGGCGCTGTAGTTGGAGCCCTGCCACTGGGAAATCTCCCAGCCATTCATATGGCTACTGTTTTACTTTCCTTGGCTCAAAAGAAAGGGAAAAAAGCTGTGTGGAAAAATCATGGTTTGCAGGAGGAATCGCAGTGCCTCTGCAAACTCATGAAGTGCAGGGCCAGGTAATTACCTAGAAAGGCTGAGAAACATCAGCCAGTAAAGCAGAGCAGCTACTGGACATGCCCAATGTAGGAGCTGTGCTGTACATGCCAAGGTCAGTAGTGGGTGACTGTCACTTGGGAGAACAGGACACTTAGTTTCATGTCTACAGAGTGGTACAGGAGCCTCTGATCACTAGTGGTTTCCACCTGAAATGTCACAAAGGAGTCACTTGCTATGTGCAAGGTTTTCCGGGCACTCCAGATCTATGGGATAACACACATCTGAGTGTGTGCGTGACTTTGTACAGGCTTGCACGTGTTTAGTTTAAGTCAGAAGACCTCTCATGTAGTTAACTGTCATAAAGTGGATGGATTCTTATCATGAAAGTGAAAGGGGAAAACACCCACCACAAACCTATGGGGAGGTAGACTTCTGAAATCAAAGCTTCAATGCAGTTTAATTGTTACAGTCATATTTTTCTCAGATTTTAAGACCATACTGGTTACAGGTGCTATTCAGATAAACATCCTCATCTCATAATGAGGATTAATTACTTTCATACTTAGTATTCTCTTAATAGGCAAATTATTAAAATTACTTAATAGTCAGCTAAATTTCAGTAGTTTCTGTTCGAATGGGTTATCAAAGACTATGGCTAGATATATGTCTCCATGGTGCTAAAGATTTCCTTTGCTGTAATCTGTAACTACAGTTAAGTATTTCAGGTTTCTGAAGGGTAATTTCAGGGTCCATTTGTAAGGTGTATAGCCAGATGTTACAGAGTCAAGGACCTCATATCCATATGATGAGCCTGCAATGCCAATGTACATGATTTAGTTTAGGAAACAAGATTTTATATAAAAAGGAGCAGATGGAGGAATAAAAATGAGAGACTTTTTGCCATATCCCTTTTAGTAAACCTCTATAGAGAACATCACATGTGTTACATATATTTCCAGTGTTTGGTATATGACTTCAGGACAACATGTTGAAAATGTGTCTCATCCTCATTAGAAGAATGAGACGATTCCAGGAAAAGTGCAATTATGAACAGTCACTCTCTAACAAAATGTCAGGCATCACCCACAAGCTCAAATCAACTGGCTTCCCAAAAATATGTCAGCAGAAGAAGGGAGATTTTGTTTTCCACATTAGCACCCTGTAACACCTGCTGGCCTGATCAGCTTTCCAAAACGGGAAATGCTCATTGGTCAGCAGCAGCCAAATGTAGTGAAGAGCTGATGAACATGGTTTTACCACATATAGGAAGTAGTGTCAGTAAAAGCCTGCACTGCTGGTGTGATGTTCCTTCCATCTGAAGAAAACTGCCACTGAAGGATTATGTGTTTACGAGACAGACACTGTCCTGTATCAGAAGAGAAGGAAGATGATTTCCTTCTGTTTTCTTTTTCTTTGCCCAAATAGATTTTGTTTCTACAGAGATGAGATTAAGTGGTATATTTTCTTCAGTTTTGTTTTTTACCATATTTCAAGGAGTATGAAACATACTACTTATACGTATTCAAATCCTCAAAACTCTTCCCCAAATTAATTTCCACAGCAAAAAACCCTTGAGACAACTTTATTTCCCCCTTTTCAAAATGTTCGCATGAAAAAACAAAGAAAACCAACTCACAAATGGCTCAGCACTCTTACAACGTTTCTTAGTAAAGCAGATCTCCCACCAGATTCAATGGGATGTCACTGTGGTTTGCTTTGGATTGATTTAAAAGGGATAGTGCAGGCAAATCATAACCAAAGTAGATTTCCAAAGATCTTGCCCAATGTAGTGAATATTCATCATAGTTTTGCACGCAACAGAATACACAACAGTTTTGCCAGCCTGTGGGAAGAGTAAACACCTTCTCACACTGAGGTTTGTAGCAGTGTCTGATACTTAGGAACTCAGCTCTTTAACCATTGCAGCGCCCAATTTTTAAGTACCTGGTCAGCTCTGGGGCACACTGTCCTAGCTTTGGGTGTCTGGGTTTGTTTCCTAAAGCTATGCCTAAAATAAGAGAGAAGGATGCCTAATCTTTGAACTGAAGGAGAACTGAAGGTACTAGGATGCCCTTTTTTAAAAAGTCCATGAGAAATTGATTGGAAAACAATCTGTTGACTTGTAAAAAGCCAACTCAAAAACTACTAAATTCTTGACTTGCTAATGCTGATTCTGGCAATGATATCTGATTGTATATGAAGAGGAAGAATTTGACATGCTACCTTTTGATTTGAGAGGGAAGGGAGGTGTCATTAGGACTCAATAATACTATGAGTCTTGTCTCACCTGTACCCAGAACATACAAAAGAACTTTGGCCATATTAATGACTCTGAGCATATTAGGTGGTGTTTAGTGTAGGGGAATTTTTTTTTCAGAAAGCTTAACCATAACCAGTGAGAAGTTAAAAATTCAATGCAATAGGACAGAATTTCTGCAGGAATTTAAATAATGGGTAAGATTTGTAAAGAGAAATGAGTTTGTTCTTGACAGCAGCTGCTGGATTCTGTTGTCAGTGATCAATGCTTTCAAATCTAGGTAAGATGTGTTGTAATAATTAATTTAGCTCTCCTTCTACTAGTAGGAATTTATGAGCCTCAATCATCACAGTATTTGAAAGCAGGAGTTTTTTCCCATTTTGCGTTTTCATTCTTCCTATCAGTTGCAGAAAGGCTTGACCCATGTGCTGGTTCCTTACTTCAGCATTGGCTACTGTTTCTTCTGGTTTTCCATGCTCACAGGTGGTGTGCTCTGCACTGTAAGATATTGAGAAAACTTACAGTGTGCTTTCCAAGAGAAAAATTGGCATGAATCTTTTCTGAAATGTTATGATTTTGTAACAGTGAATTTGTTTTCTTAGGGTTATCAAAATAAGATTTTCTTCTCTCAGATCCTCAGCAGAGGATCTTTTGTTTAAAGACTTCACTTTTCTACTCTCAGCCATGTTGTAGAACAAAGTTTGCTAGAGAGTCAAGGCATGCAGTTGGTTCACGTCAATTAAGACCAAGGGACCTGAAAAACCCTTGAGTTAAGAGGACCATTGCATTTGAGTTAAAGGATTATCTAAATGAGTAGGTTTGACTAGAATCTTGTTTTCAGTGGTGATATTTAGAATATTGTTAATGAAATTTTGCAAAAGCTTATCAATAAGAAGATATCATTTGTCATGTATATTTAGATCATGCTATTATACGTCTGAACACATGCAGGTCACTCATATTCAGATGAAAAATTCTGAGGAAATTGTTAGGATTTGCTTGTGAATGAGTCACAGCTGTTTGTGCATTCTTGAATGTTTCCATATTTTTTTATCATTTTTGCTTCAATGCAGAAAACTGTTATGTTCACGCAAAATAAAGTAGATTTCTAAGCTGTTGTTTTCTCTGCTTCCTCAGTAATCACTTGCACCTAAAGCCAGAGTCTTGGAAAAATATAAAGAGCAGACCCAGAAGTGGTGGCTTAAGTTTTGGGAATCAACTAACAAAGAGCATAGTTTTTACAGGCAGCAATCTTTACTGTCTTGTGACTGATGGTACCTATCCTGGTAGGCAGTCAGTCAGGCTGCAAAGGGATATGCTGTTTTTTTCCTGTAATACTGCTTGCTGCCCAGCACCCCTATGCCTCCTCCTGATGAAGTTCCTTGACTATGTTTTCTGAATATAATTTCCCTACTGAAAAAATCATGTTTTGGTATTGCCTGTGTGTAGCTCCCAAAGACAAGTTCATTCACAGTGGTATAGTTCCACAGAGGTTGAATATTTGTTAATTTACCGTACTTATGTAGACATTTAATTGTTGCCAGATGTTTTTCCTGTACTAACAATACTAAAAGCTCTTTTGCTCTGTTCACAAATTTTAAAAGGGAGACAAAAGTGGTTTAACATTGCCTAATTATTTCAGCCTTTGTTTCTTAGTCTGCATTGTCCCGTCCACTACTAGTCTCTGCTGTCCATTTATCTTGCCCCCATTTTCCCACCAATTTTTAAGAAGGCTGCGGCAAGATGTACAAAAGAGTATTCTACCACATAATAGAAAGACAAATCCATCCTTCCTTCCTTCCTTTTTTTTTTAAATTGACTCCCTTTTTGTCCAGTTCCTTTGGTCTCTCATTATGTACTTTATGTTATGTTAGAAAAAACTCTTCATAGAAGTAATATACCAACATCCTCAGCTCTTGAAGTGTCCACTTTCATGATGATAGGAACCAGGACAGCCAGTGAAGCCCTGATCTTTTATAGTCTGCTGTTAAAAGTACAGAATGTCTTCATGTCTCTATCGTGTCACAAACATAAAACAGTAATAGGCTTACTTCTGAAAGCAATGTTAATTAAAAAAATATTTGTACTATAATTTTATTTGCTAATAAAAAGCAATATGGAAAACTTGAGCCATTTGAAGCACTTCTGTATAAAAATAAACCTTGAGAGTAGATCTGATCCTTCTCACTAATATAAACATTTAATTGATTGCCTTCAAATATTTTTAATAAGGATGTTCATGATAATATGAGAAAAAACACAAACCTATGACACCAGCATTTCTCTGAAATAACTAAGAAGTTGAAAAGTTATATTTAACTGGAAATGTTCTTCTAACATGTAGGGGTTTTCTCATAAATATTATAAACCTCATTCTTCGAAAACAAAGCCTTATGTACCACAAGTATGATATAGTCAGAAATGAATTTGAATAGCAAATAGTGATGTTCTAAATCTGAAGTAAGGTAAAGTAAAAAGCCAAAAGACACAGAGGATGTATCTTCTCAAAAATTATACTAAAGCAATTTTATTTTTCAGAAAAGCTGTGTTTCAATGTATTGGATGGCTAAGAAGGTGTATATGCAAATAATATTCTGATACTACTGTTCTTTATAGAGAGTACAATAACAGAAAAATACAGATAAATTTTCTCTGACTTCTTGGCTTAGATAATTTTCTTTAGATTTAGTTAATGTAGTTTCCTACATTATTTTTAGTAAAACAGACCAAATTTAAACACTAACAAAAAAATTAGAATCTTAGAACACTTTCTGTCAGAAAGGACCTTTAAGATGATTTAACTCCACTACCTCTGTCATGGGCAGGGAGACCATATATGAGATTACTCAGAGCCACATCCAGACTGGTATTGAACACCTTCAGGAATGGTGACTCCACAACCTCTCTGGACAACCTGTTCCAGTGACTCACCACATCACAGTAAAGAATTTCTTCCTAATGTAATCTAAATTTAACATCTTCCAGTTTGAAGCCATCACCCCTTGTTCTATCACTACATGTCTTTGTGAAAAGTCCCTCCCCAGACTTCTTGCAGACCACTTTCAGATACTGAAAGGCCAAAATAAGCTTATTCTCCATGTTGAATAACACAGTCCCTCTGAGTCTGACTTCATAAGAGAGGTATTCCAGCCCTCTAATCACCTTTGTGTCCTTCCTATGAAATTGGTCCCATGGGTCAATATCCTTCCTGTTCTGGGGACCCTGGAGCTGGATACAGTGCTCTGGGTGGAAATAGAGGGGGAGAATCATCTCCCTCAACGTTCTAGCCATTCCTTTTGGTGCAGCTTAGGATGCAGTTGTCCTTCTGGGCTGCAAGTGTGCTCTGCTGGGTCATATCAACATTCTTGTAAACCAACACCCCTACGTCTTTCTCTGCATGGCTGCTCTCAATTCATTCTCTCCAGCCTGTATTTGTGCTTGCTTCCATTTTAGAGATGAGGATGTCATGCGGGACAGCTGCCAGGGCTTTGCTCAAGGCCACATAGATGATATTTGTTTCTCTTCCCTATTAACTATGTCTGTATCACCATCATAGGCAGCCACCAAATTTGTCAGGCATGATTTGCCCTTAGTGCAGCCATGTCAGCTGTCACCAATCACCTCTTTATTTCACATGTGTCTTCACATAGTTTCCAGGAGGATCTGCTCCATAATCTTGCTGGACCTTGAGGTGAAATTTCCCAGCCTGTAGCTCCACATGCCTTCTGCTCTTCCCTTTTAAAAACAGGTGTTAGGTTTCCTCTTTGCAGTCAGTGAGGACTTTCACTGCACTGTCACAACTTCTCAAATATGATGTATAATGGCTTAGCCACTTCTTTGGCCAGCTCCCTCAGGACCCTCAGAAATACGCCATCAGGTCCTGTGGACTTGTGAAACTTTAGGTTCCTTAGATGTTTTTGAACCTGATCTTCTTCTAGAGCAGCAAGTTCTTCATTCTTCCAGTCCCTGGTTTTTCCTTCTGTGACTTGAGCAATGTGGCAGGTTTACTTGCCAGTGATGGCTGAGGTAAAACAGTCATTGAGTACATCAGCCTTCTCAATATCATGAGTAACCAGGTCTCCTGTCTCCTTCTGGAGAAAGCACCCATTTTCCCTAGTCTACATTTTACCACCAACATGCCTATAGGAACTTTACTTGTTCCCGTTGACTTCCCCAGCCATGTTTGCTTCTATCAGGGATTTAGCTTTTCTAACCTGATTCTTGTCTGGAATTTTTCTGGACAGTTTCTGTGCATTCCTCACACAGTGCTTCCATTGTCTGTAGGCTTCCTGTTTGTGTTTGTCTTTGTCCAGGAGCTCCTTATTCATCCACACAGACCTTTTAGCACTTTTGCCTGATTTCCTCTTTGTTGGAAAGCATTGCTCTTGAGCTTGGAGGAGATGATCATTAAATACCCAGCTCTCTTGGGCCCCTCTTTCCTCCAGGGCTCTGTCCCATGGCACTCTGCAAGAGGCCAAAGTCAGCTCTGCCGAAGTCCAGCACAGTGACCTCCCTGTGACCTGTCCTTGTTTCCCCAAGGATCTCAAACTCCACCGTTTCATGGTCACTACAGCCCAGCCTGACCTTGGGCTTCACATTCCCCACCAGCCCCTCCTTGTTGCAGAGAATAAGGTCCAGCTTAGGGCCTCTCTTCCTTGCCTCCTCTACCACTTGGAGAAGGAAATTGCCATCAGTGTATTCCAGGAACCTCCTGGATTGCTTATGCTCTGCTGCATTCTCCCTCCAACAGGTGTTTGGGGGCTCCTGCAGTCCCCCATGAGGATCAGGGCTTGTGAACTTGAGGCTGCTCATATATGTCTGTAGAGAGCCTCATCAGCTCTGTCTCCTTGGTCATGTAGAACAGACCCCCACAACAAAATCCTCTGTCCCTACCTCCCCTTTAGTACTGATCCAGAAGCTCTCAGTTCATCATCCATTTCCAGGTGGAGCTGCAAGCACTCCAGACGTTCAGTGATAGTGGGTGACACCTCCTTCTAAAGTCCCCAAACAAGCCTACCAAGAGCAAACAGTCTGTCAGAGAGCAACAGGACTGCATTGGTCCACATGGAAAAGTAAACCCAGAACCAAGAGCTACAGCAAGACAGGTGGGGTGGCAGATTTTCAGGCAAGGGCTCAGAACAAGGAGAGCAGAGCAAGTCTGATTCTGGAAACCACATCAGCAATGAGTCCAATGACTCTTGAGCAAGCTTGCAGTGACAAGGCAGGTCCAAAGTCAAACCCTGAAGTAAAGTCCGGGCAGGGTCTGAACCAGCAAAGCACATGGCTGGGCACTGGCACCGCTGCAGTGGAGTTCAGTGATAAACTGCTTGACCTCATCTGCAGCCCCCAAGGAAAGCAAGGAGTCCCTGTGCTGCTTTTCACCACTCTTTCACAGGACTTCTTACTACTGCCTCATCCCAGGCTACACAGGAAGGATGTCAGAACCAGCCTTGAGCACAGGCAGACAAATCTGTAACAGGAATAAAATAACTAGGGTATTGGTCCTCAATATAGCTTTTGAAGGTGCACTGGACTCCCATAGGGGAAGATTTTCTTTTCATTTCATAAACTTTGTAACTTGTTCAGAGAGCTTATTCATCCATATCTCCCACTTTGTAACTTTACAGCAGTGTAGCATAAACATACCTAAGGACAAGAAACTACATAAAAAAGTGTTTTGAGATTCAGAACTGGAAAAGAGCAGAACTGACCAATGAGCAATTCTGGTTCAGTAAGTTTTTTGCAGCTTGTTTGGTAGTTTGAAGTTCAATATATTCAGGTTTTATTTACCAGAACCAAGAGAACATAACTAACTAACTAACTAACTAACAGTATCTTTGGTTAGAAGGGATCAGCTGCAGTGGGAAGGGAATTTACTTCTGGAGTCATCACATGGACCTGAGAACGGAAAGGTTTCTTTTCTTGCACTTATGAGGTTTACTACTTTCTGCTTTTTGGCTGAAGCTCATTAGATAGGAAGAAGGAAAATTGTCAGAAAAACCCTGTGTCAAGCCACCCCAAGGTAGGACAAAAATCCCCATGTCTGGAGAAAAAGGACATATTTCATAGGCAAGAAATCCTCAGACTTCTATCTTCTCTCAGAAAGCCTAACTTAGATTTCCCCCCCACATTTTCTGAAGCTGGAGCATTAAGTAGATAAAGGTGAGATGAGCCACACACAATCCTGTCCCTCACAGCAGTGTTTAAGATATCTAATTTTCAACCTTGCAACTAGGCCAACAGAAAACTTGTGAGTTGGACATTCTTTTCAAAGTGACAAGGAGCAAGTTCTCAGAGTATTTAACATTTCTTGGGATTATTGTTTTGCAAGCACATAGAGAAAGACATAGTGACGAAGAAGTCCAGAGTCTGTCAAAATTGTGTTCAATCTCAATTATTTTAAACTTCTCTCTTGAATAATAGCAGTATTGAATTGCTGAAAATGTTAAATGCATACTCTGTATACTACATGCCCTCTGAGATGTAGAAAACAAGATAGATACAAGTCTCAGGGTAATGGTGCTTTGGTAGTTCTACTGCCATGATGGGCACTACCTTTATGCAAATATAAACTAGTCTGCAGTGTGTAATTTTCTCATTCAAAATGTTATTTAAGCCTTTCTCTATGGTATATGAACTCACAGTTCTATTCAGAAAATATGAGGCAACTCAATGATTTGCAATTGATAGAAGCACAAATCAAAAGTTTTTCTTGATTTTATGTTAAAGTGGAGTCCATCTGACCCAACGATTTATTGACAAAAAGATTTTGAATACTTCGTAAGCATGGATAAATAGCTAGCAGAATGTGCTCCTCTCCCTCTCAGTTTCTAAAGCATAATTACCTGACACTAACAGTTTGCTGAGAAAAATTCAAAAAGCCAGTTCAGCAAACCAGGTGCAGTCGTGGATGTGACTATTCCTTGTTAGACACACTCAAAGAATAGTTTTTAAACCAGCCAATGAGACTGGAAACAGACCTGGACGCATAAAATGAAAAATTCAAAGCTTAGCCTATAAACAGCTCTGTGTTTTTTATTTAGCTAATTTAATTACATGAATTTAAAACAGACCAAACAGCAACATTCTTCTAGAACTTGATGCATTTTAGATGCTCTGAGTGTTTTCTTGTGTGAGAGAGAAGAGAGGCACACAGACCTCTCTCTGAAAGCAATTAAATACTAATAACAGAGAGTGACATCATGCTGCATGACTTCTTCAATTAGAACACCAAGTCATTTCTGACTTAATCATTCCCACTTGTTAATTTGTTCTCTCAAAGTCCTAACAGACCTGCTTCTTGTCCCAATTTATAATAGGATTTCTGATTCTGGCACCTTTTAAACACAATTCCAGTTGGATGCAGCCTTCTATTAGAAGAGAATCTTGTGTTTTTCCTACAGCAGAACTGGACATCAATAGTTCGTGTGAAAAACTGAAAGAAAGCAAATAAATTAATGTAGGTGCTTTCATTTGCTATTTAGCAGAGTGTGGACTGAATCCTCCTTTTACTGAGATTTAAAAGAAGTTTTGCCATTGACTGCAGCAGAAAGCAAATTTAGCCCAGTTTATGTAAATTACTGTACACCTTCCCAAGAGCTCAACAGTTTGTAAGAAAGTTGTGATTTTATGTCCTAACATGTTTTTAAAGTACTTGGAGAAAATAAAAAGAATTTGTAACACTGAGAATTTAAAGAATATTACTAGAGTAGGAATAATCAGGGATATTCCTATTAATTGTAGGACAGTAAGTATGTGATTTGGATCTTGCTATGCATACTTATTTTTGGTTCTCTTACCTGAAGGCATTTGTCATTTTCTTATTTATGAATATTGACATGTTGTTGAAACTTTCTGTTTTTCAATCTTTTTTGCTCTAAGTCTAAATGACTGACATTTCAACTACCTTTTTCAAAGTAGTACAGCAACAAGTTACTACCTTTTTCCTTAAAAGTCATTAATAACTTCAGAAAAATAAATATAAAAACAAAGTCTTGTTTTCCATCCTCAAAGCAGGAGTGTCTCCTAGGAGGTCACTTTCCATGGAAGTTATTGTACACTACTGATTCCAAAATCCTTGTAGCAATCAACAGGCCTCTATAGTAGCTATTACAGGTCTTAATCTTGCATATGATTTTGACTGATTTGACAGTGGTTTTGGGGGCAATTGTTTACAAGGCTGCCAGAACTATAATTGGGCCTGTGAGGTGAATTGAGGCTTGTCTGAGCTGAACATATCCTGCACGTGTAACTGAAGACAACCCCACTCTGATACATATAAAAATTTACAAATATTATGACCTTTTGCAAAAAATATATAAAGAGGGGAGGGAAAGAAGAAAGGAGGAAAAATATAAGTGGTGAATAAACAACAAACATCAGGATCTGCAACAGTTCTTCCCTCTGCAACAGGAGGGAAGAAAATGTGTCATTGTTTTGGAAAGGGATAATATGATTTTTAAATATCTTTTTTTTCATGAAACTTTACAAGCTCAATATTTTCAAAGTCAAATTCAGATAAATGCAAGTAAAGCACTAGAATTTCAAGACCTCACCTGAACAGAAGTTTCTATCTACATTTTTAAGGACATCTTCAGTTTTTTTCTCTGAGAAATACTTCAGAAACTCAAGCCAATTAGTCCTCCATACAACCCTACAAAATATGTATCTGCATTTTACAGCTGAAGAAAGATTAAGTAACTTGAATTAGGCCACAAGAAAATGATGCTTCAGAGCCAAATTAGAGATTTATGGTTTCTAGTTCTGTGCTCCAACCGTTAAATCACATCTCTCCATCCAGCCATGACTATTAACAAACTGACTTCCAAATTAACAGTGAAACATGATCTGGCAGTCCTTTTGTAGTATCCCTCTTCTTTCTTCTTCCCTTTTCAACAAAGGACTCACAGACTTTATTTCCTAGTGACTGAAATAGTGGGACCAAGTAGGGGTATGATATTAATGCGAAAAAGTCCCTGTGCGACAAAAGTGATCAAGAGCTTTCTGCAGTGCAGAAGGTCGTGCATCTGGCATCTGCACCTGGTGAAAAGCTATTCAAAAGAAAACAGAGGAGCCATTTTCCAATGGTTACATGTGTGCCTCCCACAGAGAGCTGCAGCTTCTGGCTCAGGATGTGGACAGGAACTCTGTTACTGCTCTGTACTTTTTCAACAAGAGAAACTTATACCAATTTAGGTGGCTCTCCATTACTGACCAATTATTATATTGGTCTGTTAGTCTGCTCTACATCACCCTTCCTCTCAGTTAACAGTAGGCAAAAATCTCTAGTAATCATTTATTGTCTTTCATTTCACAACAGAGTATAGGAACAGAAATGAAAGCATTCCAGTTAGATCAACAAGTGCCATATTTTTCAGATTACTAAAACCCAATAATTCAGTGAACAGCTTCTAAAGATTTCATTAGATGTTTGTTTCTTTCTTGTATTTTGCATTAAGGTTTTACCACACGCATGTGATACATGTGCAGTGGACAGTATTATAGCTTCTTGCTATTTTAGAATATTCCAAATATACTGTCTGTACCTGAGAGACACAATTTTGCTATATCCTTCACAGCAGTAAATTTTCTAGGATAGATGAAGAAATCGGTTTTGGCATAATTCTAGTGGGTTAATTAGTGTGACACCAAGACACGGCATCTGTTTCAGGAGCTGAGAGCCACCTTGCCAGGATGTGAATGTATCAAGATGGGAGAAAACCAACATTTTTTGACTCCTTTCCTAGGCTTGCCATATCCTACAAGGAATATTTTTGGTGGGTCACAACCGAACGCTAATCATTTGGAAGAAAGTACAGTCTCAGTGAGAAGAGATATACAAGGCACTGTATATATATCTGCTCAGTATGTGAAGAAGATACAAATCCTGACTTAGAAAAGCTCAGAATGTAGAGGAGAGGAGAGGAGAAAGGAAGGAGGGAGGTGTGTAGACAGAATGATAGACAGTCAGATTGGTTATAATAAAAAATTACATAAGGGACACTTTTTTGAAAGACTTTCTGTGAACCAAAAGTTGTTCTGAAAAGTAGATGTCCTTGCAGAACAGAGAGAAATTTTTTCTGAACAAATACCTCTGTTTGTTGGGCAGGCTGAGGTGAAGTCAGGTCATAGCCTACCTCCAAGCCTTGAGGTCTGGATTCTCTCCCACTCACCACAGCTGCTGCTGGACTGAGGAGAAAGCCAGGCCCAGATATTTAATTCCTGTTAATATAGCACATTAGGAAAATTGTATCCTGCTTTGCTGCCAAGGCAGAACCACAAGAAGTTTGCCAGCTGTGCCAACTGGTTTCAGTCCCATCCTTCTCATCCTTCATTAAGTTACAAGACAGTTGGTAAGATCAAAGGACTGGGTTTGAAAAAGATATTGGAAAAGCCTGAATTACCCAGAGCTTTTCATGAATTTGAAGTATGGTACTGCATTCATGTTGAGTGCTGCTGGGTGACACAGCTCAGCTGACTTACTGGGTGATTCAGCCTAGCAGTGCACAGTGAAGGAGTCTGTATGCATATTTGCCTCGAGATTACCCTTGTCTTACCTCTGACATGACAAAATTTGGGAATCTAGAGAGGAGGAACTGCCTTCAGAGTCACCCAGGTGTTGGTGTCATCAGAAGACTTCTTGCCAAGTGGTGCAGGCTGTATGCTTATGTAATTTAAAATATAATTATGATCTCTGAATTTCATCATATGCTTCTGTGTGTTTTTTTCTTCTGCTTTTGCATCTGAGATGCTGCACCAAAGAGAAGGCTGCAAAACATGACAACATTGGGAGCTTTGTGGGTGTGTATTGATTGTCAGTTTCTTCTGAATCCACTAACTTAGGGAAGTTGTAGAAAAGCCTTTTTGAGCTGGGAGGCATAAATCCCTCAGCTTAACTAAGATTTTCAAGTGCATCCAACAGCAGGCAGACTGCTGAGCCTTTCGTGGTTCCCGTGTGACACAGGGAATGCCCAAACCCTGATAGGCGAGAAAAGTTAAGCTCTGCCACCCTTACTTGATTGGGTAACTATTTTATTCATAGACATGTAAGCTGCCAATTGCAACTTATGAGTTAGAGAACTTGCGAGTTCGAAACCTCATTAATGAACAAATGAATTAGTGAATTGATATATTAGACTAGTCTACAAAGGGGATAGACCCTCAATTAACATATTTGTATGTTTCTTTCCTAGAAAAAATTTAATTTATGGAATATCTTGTCCTATGAATTTGAGAGATACAAATGGACCATGGGAGTTGTCATGGTTTTCTGTAACTGTTTCTATAGCTGTTTTATACTTCTATGAAAATATTAGCTAAATGATTTACAATCATAGAATCATACCATATATCAAGTTGTAAGGAATCCATAAGTATCCTCAAGTCAAACACCCTGTTCCTCACACCACTACCTAACAGGAAATTGTATGACCAAGAACCTTGTCCAGATTCTCCTTGAACTCTGATATGCTTGGTGCATGACCTCTTCCCTGGGGAGCCTGTTCCTGCCTCTTCTTCAGATGCAGAATCTTTCCCTAATGTCCAGTCTAAACCTACATCTCTGATGTAGCTTTGTTCAATTTTCTCATGTCTTGTTGCTGGTGGCTAAAGAGAGGAAATCATCACCTCTCACCCCACTGCCCCTCTGAGGAAGCTGTAGACTGCAATGGGATCACCCCTCAGCCTTCTCTTCACCAAGCCAAACAATCCAAGTGACCTCACCTGATCCTCATAAGTGTTGCCTCTAGACCTTTGCAGCATCTCAGTCACCCTCCTCCAGACATAGTTTTATTTCCTTATGTTGTGACACTCACAGCTGCACTCGAGGTGAGGCTGCTCCAGTGCAGAGCAGAGCAGGACAATCCCCTCCCTTGCCTGGCTGGCAATGCTGTGCCTCATGCCCCCAGGACAGGGTTGGCCCTCCTGGCTGACAGGGCACTGCTGGCTCGTGTTCAACTGGCCATCAATCCAAGACCCAGGATCTCTTTCCCTGGGGCTGCCCCCTAGCTTCTGATCCCCCAGTTTGTAAACATAATGAGGATTCACCCACCCCCACTGGAGAATCCAACACTTGTTAAACTGCATTCACTTAGTGATTGCGCATATCTTTTTCCTATCCAAGTCTGTCTCCACTCTCAAAGGAGTCCACAGCTCTTCCTAATTTAGTATCACCAACAATCTGACTTAATGTACATTCAACTCCTCTGTCCAGATCATTTAAAAAAACACTGAGGAGCACTACCCATAAAATTGAGCTCTGAAGAACTCCGCTTTGCCACCAGCCTACTGAAACCTCCTTCACTATAACACTTTGGACCAGACCCATTTACCAACTCTTCACCCATCCCATTATGGAGTTGTCTAGTTTATGTGCAGTGGGAGACAGTATTAAAAGCTTTGCTAAAATCCCAAACCACCACATCTACCAGCTAGATGGGTGGCCTAGCCACAAGGAAATTAAGGTGGTTAAGCAAGACTCCCTTTGTGAGCCTGTGCTGGCTATAACCACTGAAAGCTGCATTGTCTCTCAAGTGTGTATCTATAAATCCCAGAAAAACCTTATCCATAGTTTTGCCAAGCCATAAAGTGAAACTGACAGGACCGTATTGACCAGAGTCTTCCTTCTTACACTTGTACTTCCTTCTTGAAAATTGGGATACTTTATA
The DNA here is from genome assembly GCA_013400515.1 of Erpornis zantholeuca. NCBI lineage: Eukaryota > Metazoa > Chordata > Aves > Passeriformes > Timaliidae > Erpornis > Erpornis zantholeuca. The sequence continues at coordinate 26,763 of VZTN01015909.1, read as the reverse complement.
GAATCATAGAATGGTAGAGCAGTTTGGGTTGAAAGGACAGTAAAGACCATCTAGTCCAAAATCCCTGCCAGGGACAGGGGCGTATTCCACTCAGTTAGACTGCTCAAAGCCCCATCCAGCCTGGCCTTAAACACTTCCAGAAATGGGGCATCCAGCAGTTCTCTGGGCAGCATGTTCCAGTGCCTCACCACCTCCACAGCTACCTTACATGACTGACTCAGCTTTTAGTCAACTGAGACCTTTCAGACTGTCGAAAAGTAGTGGAGAGAGGTCTTGTGATGACATCAGCCAGATCTTTCAGTACACCAGGATGAGTACCTTTGGGCTCCACAGACTTATGTGCATCTAGCAAGTTCATAGTTAACTGGGAGTTTTAATTCCTCCAGTCATCATCTTCCAGCTCTCAAGGCTCTGGGGCCCAGGGACCATTACTGCTGTTGAAGATGGAGGCAAAGAAGGCATTAAACCTCTCTGCTTTGTCCACATCCTGTTTGTGAGGTGACCAGCCTCATCAAGTAATGGATCAGTGGTTTCACTGCTTCTCTCACTGTCAACATATATTAAAAAGCTATATTTGTTGTCCTTCACAGTGCCAGCCACAGGAATTCTAACTGAGTTTTGGCTGCATGAGTTTTCTTCCTGCCATGGCAAACAATATCTCAGTAGTCCTCCCATGTTGCCTGTCCTGGTATCCAATGTCCATACACTTGCATTTTTCTCCTAAGTTCTAGAAGATATTTGCTTGCCCAAGGTATTTCACATGGGCTATTGCCAGGAGCAGTCCTGTGGTGGTAGCCAGGACAAGATGCAGCAGCAGACCTCCCAACTAAATTTTCTGAGCCTGGGCTTGGTTGTGTCATGGACAAGATGAAATGAGCTGCAACAGGTCCTGCTTCTCAGAGAACAGTGTGAGATGTTTGTCCTTCAGCAAGGTGTTGTCTTTTCTGGACCTGGTTAATCTGATTCTCCTGTGGGGTCACTTGTCACAGATACCAACCTCAGGCAGAGCTCCAACCTGAAGCTGAGCATTTTTCTCTCCTCACATAAAATTCTCCTGAGTACACAAAAATACAGTTTTGCTGTGCTTCCAAACATACTATTACCTAGTAATTAATGAAAGACTGGTTTTCTCATGTTGGCCTTCAAACTGAGTGAGTAATTAACTCTCCCTCTTTTACAAAAAAAGAGTATTTTCTCAGCTTCAAGACTCTAGACTGTGATTCATTTAGGCTTTTCACAAGAAGTCAGTGAGAAAAGAAGGATCCTAGAGTCACTGCAAATACATTTCCCAGATGTCTTACACTTCAGTTGGGATTTGTACAAATGGCCTTTGAGACTAAATGAACCCCACTAACCTGCAGTGCAAAGCTGCCTCTATTGCATTTTCTGTTTGTTACCACCAACAGAAGGATGACAGCTTGGTTATGTTTATGATGTTTAAGGAGCCAGGACTCCCCCTCTGTTACCAGGAGAAGAGCATTCAATTGCTTTGAAACAAGAGAGCATGAAAGTTCATTTTTTGAGCCTTAATCAATAGCTCTTCATGAATGTTTTATTTTAGAGATTAGAGGAAATTATATCAGACTAAAGGTATGTGGTTATGCATTACCATGAAAAATAGTGGTATTCCACACTAACACACCATTCAAGGACTGCAGTTATAAAGTAAAAGAGTAAATGTCACCAAGCCATAATTCCTGTTCACAACTGCAGACTGATTGAAATGCATGACCTTCTTGTACTACAAGTAAGAGTCAGCCTTTCTTCAGAGGACAGAGCAAATCCAAGAACTGAGACACACACAGCATGTAACTCGAGTAAGAAGTAATGAACTTAAAAGGAAATGTGATTCAAATAATGGCTGCAGTGTATTTTAAAATTAGAGTCTGCCTTCACTGCAGTTTCAGAGCTCCCACTGAAGTCTCTGAAGTGGGCAGTAAATAATGGAAATACAGGGTTTGATCGTCAAGTGATTGCTTCAGAAGGGGCAAAACCTCCAGCTAAATTCACAGTGAAATGGGTATGTTCTGCTGGATTTTTTCTGGAAAATGAATAACGCACGTCATTTCGTACTGATTTGAAATGGCTAATCATACCAATCATTCTTTTGAATAGCCCTTCTTCTTATCAATCAGATTAACAATTTTTGGTTAAAAGAATTAGTTCTGCTGGAATCAAAAGAAAAATTCTCATCAGGATGAGTAAGACTGTGTCCATTACTAGTTTACTCCAGAAAACCTCATCCATTTTATTAAGTATTTGCTGCCTCATGTCGAAATTCCTTCATGTCTGTGAAAAGAGAGGCGAGATTTGGAATGGTTGGAGTGGATTGTGGAGGTGATAATCTTTTTGAAGATTCTTGAATCTTTTTCACACTTAATAAATCTGGCAGTGTCGTCTGGTAATGCCCTTTACTTTAATATGTCTTTCAGGACTTATCAAGAGACCCTACTGTTCATGATGGAGGCACTCTTTCCTAACATACTAAAACTAAATACATATATTAAAATGCCGTTTAACTGTAATGTAATTCCCAGAGCAGGTAAGAATTTATTTGGTAATACCAGTGACATCTGTCCACTGATTTCCTCTCTTAATTTAACTCACAAAATACTCCTTCCTTCAGAACTCATAAATGAGTGTTCAGCAGTCTGGTACTTATTTTATTAAGGAAAATAAGTTAGTTTCAATTGCAATAAAGCTTCAGATCTCAGAAAAAAGGCTCCCTTACAATAAAATCCTTAAGCAACATGATTTTTTTGGAAGACAATGGCAATTAACCCTGTTTTGCATTGGCAAGAGTAGAGAGGAGAAAAGAACATGCAAAATACATCAGTTTTACATTAAGCTAATTTTGGTTTCTGCAGTCACTGGGTCACACTTGGCTACTGGCTTAGGTAGGGATAGACATTAGTCATTCATGGGTATCTTAGCAAATACAGACTTAATGAATCTTAATGAAACAATATATAAAGCATTATAAGAGGAAAAAACATCAAATTTTCCTGGAAATGGTGAGGTAAAAGCAAAGGAGGCCAACTGTTTATTGTATATTTTTGCATATATTTTCATGTGACTCCCAAGCAACTAACTACTGCAAATCTACTTTTTTCTGGTACTCTGATTTTAATTACCACAGGTGCTAATTTTTCAGTTTATTTGACTTATTTCTAAACAAAAAGAAGCAGGACCAAAATCATAATTACCTCCATGTGCAAAAAAGTCCCTTTGTTTTATATTTCTACTCTCTTTGAAGGGTAATAAATGCCATTTATTACTTCAAAGATTGTCTATTTTAAAGATGACGTATATATAAAGAAGTTATCTTGGATTAAGCCAACAGATAGGGTGAGATCTAGTTGTACAAGTTAAAGATTACTTCCCCTCCATTTTTCTTCTTGTTGCTTTCTAACATGTTTTGCCAGAATTTACCAAACCTGGCAAATATCTGCAACCAAGCCACCAGCACCACTCACTCATTTCCCCACCATCAGGGTTAGGGAGAGAACTGGAAGGGTAAAAGACAGAGAACTCATGGGCTGAGATAAAGACACTTTAATAGGGAAAGCAAAAGCCATGCAAAGAAGCAAAGCAAAACAAGGAATTAATCCACTGCTTCCCATGGGCAGGCAGGTGTTCAGCCATCTCCAGGACAGCAGGGCCCCATCATGGGTAATGGTGACTTACTTGGGAAGACAAATGCCATCACTCCAAATGTTCCCTGTTACTCCTTCTCCATTCCCCCCCTTTATATCCTGAGCATGATCCCAAATGGTTTGGAATATCCCTTTGGTCACTTGGGGTCACCTGTCCTGGCTGTGTCTGCTCCCAACCTCCCTTGCACCCCAACTTCCTCACCAGCCTGGAGGCACAAAAAGCCGAAAAGGCCTTGGCTCTGTGTAAGCCCTGATCAGTGGTAACAAAAACATCTCTCCATTATCAACCCTGTGTTCAGCACAAATCCATAACTCAGCCCCACACCAGCCACTGAGAGGGTTAATGCTACCCCAGCCCAAACCAGCACACATCCTTAGTCTATTCTGGGCAAAACCAGGCAGATGAACACCAACAGTTTATGAAAACCTGGCCAATAGGTGGTAACAAAGAATTTGAGATGATTAGCATCAGTTAGAATTGTTGTTTGTGTAATGAGAATTCAACTGGGAAATCAGAAAAAGACAAGGTTTAACAAGTTTAAAGAAAAACGTTGTGAACACAAAATCCCATAATGATGCATTTTCTGTCCTGCAAAAGACATGCATTGCTAGTGAAATTAATAGTTCCAGTGTTACTGCTATGCTGTGTAAAAAATAACAGGCACTACAGCATCTTGGCAAATACAAGGCATTATAAATTGTATGTATGACTTAGGTTATCATAATAAATTTTTTTGACATGATGCCAATGTAAATAATATCCAATAGAGCAATCTTCCTGAGTGGTGTTAAACTGCTGTCCTTATTGCACCATTTATGAATAGTTGCAATTATCTTTTTACTCATAGTTTAAGTATCTTTTTGCTTAATAGCCATGCCAAAACCAATGATATTTGCCTTCTATTTCCTAATTTTTTTTAAGTTTTATTTCCAAGATATTAAAATATTTTACAAAATATGTACTAACTGTAATCAGCTGAGTTTTCTAGCTATTCAGTAATAAATCGCACACTAAGGACTGTGTTATGTTTGCTAGTTAGTTTCAGCTAGTTCTGCAGGTCCCAGATTACCTGAGCATGCAACAATATTTCTGACAATTAATTCCAAATTTAAATGTTCATCTCCATGAGTATGTATGAATGGGAGTCTTAAAGTTATTCTTTTGGACTAATATAAGTTAATTGTGTGAGTGGTAACAGTAGGTAAAAGAGGCAAAAGGGAAATAGTAAAAACCTAAGGTAGGAGTTGCATGGGTTTGTATTCAATCATTCCTTTCAGCTCTGTAAAACTATACAGCTATTTTCTAAACATTTGCTCCCTATTCTTAGGATTGGAAAGTCCATATACATACGAGCTGCAAAAAGGAAACCAGTATAGGAACATTGCCTGGAGCATTCAGGGTTGGTGCTATACCTGATTATGAGCCACAGCTCAGAGTTGGCTTGCACAGCTGCAGCTGGAAAGAGGTGACAAGGAGAGATTCTGTAACTACTTTATCAGTGCAAAAGCAAGCCAAGAAAAAAATCTGGGTAAAGTCCTGTGAAACTTGCTTTTGGCAGGCTGGACTGGATGACCTCCAGTGGCCGCTTGTAACCTGAATGATTCTGAGATGCTGTGAATGTGCAAACCAAGCAGCAGTAGCCTTCATCAAAACTATTCTAGACAATTTTACAGCAAAGCATTCTTCATTCCAAACTGCTTTTGTCAGCAGGGAGGTTTCATTCTTTGAAAACTATTTGCGTTTGAAGTTGCCTTTTCAGCCGAATTCAACTTTTTGCTTTTGCGAACTCCACGCCTTGTGGACATCACAGTAACCCTTTTGAAGGGCAAAACATTCTTAAAAGAATTCTCAAAACTGTTTCTAATTAGAACATTCAGCAAATAACTTGAACATGAATATTACAATCTCACTGAACTTTAAACATGTGAATAATCAACAGAGCAGTTCAGAAACTGAAAGTCAAAACCATATTTGGGTGTTAGGTTTGGAGTACAGCTCGGGAAGGCAAAGGGAAACAGCATCATTTCTTCCCTTTCGAGTCTGAGGGATCGCAGTCTTCATTGTAAGGTAAACAGTGTTAATACCTGAAAGTTAGGTAGCCACAGACTAGAAGTCCAGAAAGAGTTCAGAGGAAATCCTGCAAGGTTCTCCAAATAAGATACAGTTCTTCACCATCAAAAGTTATGAGCTTTCCAAGCCAGAGGGAAAATTAGGAACAAAAGTATACTGGAAAACTTGTTGGATACACTAGGTGAAAGAAAAAAACCAAATGTATAATTTACACTGCTAATACAATTATCTAAAATACAAGTTTACAGTGTCTTAAGACAAGAATGAATGTTACCCAGGAATATAAATGAAAAAGACAGGCCAAAAGAAGGTATAACTTCTCAGTAAATCCTTAAAAACTGAACAAATAAGATTAAGCCTGTAATTAACCTTATCTGGAATCATACAGCTCACATTCTTATAGTGGTACAGAAACTAATTCAGAGAGCTGAAGTAGGATGAAATGTTTTGGAGAATATGGCGTATCAAAAGCCCCAACTTATTGCATACCGGTAAAACCTTATAAAATGAAAGCCTTGTTGCTTTTGTAAAATCATGGCTCAGGCCTGTTACTCTGGCTGGAGAAGGACTGTGAGAAAAGCCTGGGAGAAGAAAAACAATTAGTTTTTACCCATGCAAATGTAGTATCAACAGAAGCAAGAAAAACAATAAAACAATAGAAGGAGAAAAACAGCAACATATCCGCACCTGGTATTTTTCTGAATGCTTGAATGCTTATGCCATAAGTAGCCAATAGAAGTATATTGTGCTTAACAATAGCCAATGAACCTACTGTAGTAATTTAGTAGCCATAACTATGTAACACAAATTATAAGATCCAAAAATATATAAAAAGAATCTGCTTTATTTAATAAAAACTTTTGTGCACATTGTCCGAAGCACTGTCTGTGTGTCTCATGTCTGCCCCAACAGCGACACCAACTCAGCTTTCCTCAAGAGAAAAGTGTCTGTAGGACAAACTGCCATTCTCACAAAGTGTAGTTGTTTGACACATTATCAAGTTGTCTAAAAAGAACATAGCTATAGAAAAGTCAACAGTGTTATAAAGACTTAACTCCAGCTGATCCCAAAGTGCTGTTATGTCAGAAAGAACAGAATTATGATAGAGATTTAACAGTCTTCTGATGAATCTCCTGAATATTTCTGAGTGAGTAATTACTTTGTTTCAGTATCTGTCTGATGAGGGCAGAAAGCTGTAGGTTTTCACAGCCTAAATAGGTTATCAGTAAGACAGAAGAATTCCTGGGGAGCAAGATTGGGAGTCCAGCTTTGGTGTCACTGGATGTAAGATCAAAGTAGAACTTTTGGGGTCTCTGGAAGGCCTGTGACTGCTCAAAGTTTCAATAGGGATGGATCTGGTCACTCAGCATCTCATATCAAAGTGTCTCTGTGTCTGTCCATCTTCAGTGTTAGACTCCACTGAAGGTTAGACACCATGTCGTAGGAAGAACTCTAGGATAGGCTCTTGAATCTTTACAAACATTTTTCTCTCTTATAGACAGACCATTAATAGCTTTTCTTGAGTTTAATCTCCTACTTTGACATGAATAAAGCAAAATAGAAAGGGAAACAAAAAGAACAATTTCAGTTCACAAAACATCCACATTGCAAAAACCCATCTGGCATTTATCTTTGTTATTAATTGACTTCACAGCTAAAGACTTCAAAGAGGAGCTCTGTGGGAACTGGTAATAACGTTATTTCAAAATTTGTTTTCATTTAAACTCAAATCAATGTGCTATATTTAGCAATTTCTTATAAAAACAGAATTTAAATAAATAATTTCAGTCATGTAGTATTACTTAAAAAGGCTATCAAAATTGTCCTTCTTCATTTTGATAGTTTTCTTCTGTTTTCTTACTTAGTTGTTGAAGTCTTTTTCAAGTGGACTTTCAAATTTCTATTAAAAGAAAAAAATCAGAATATTATTTCACACTTTTGAAATATTTCATACTGGTTTATTTCATTCTGCCTTCCCAGTCAACACATTCCCATCTTTCAGTGCAAACTGAAAGCCACCCTCTTCAGTGATAAATTTGGTGACATCTGTCTACAAAGAATGAGCTTTCTAGAAGATGTCGTCACACAATCTTTAAAAAAATAAAGACAAATTCTAGATATATTTGTGCTGACTGCCCCTCGTCATTGTTGGTTGACATCACCACAATATCTTGTCCATGTCCTATGGATGTTCCATCTGATCTGTGCTCCTGCCTGCTTAGTCATATCTTCCCTAGTCACAAGTGATTCTATCCTGCAAGTTTCTGGAGCATTTCTTTGAAACTGGTTGTACACTATCTACAAAATTCACCTTATTTTGTAATGTGCTCAGAAAGGTGATGATACACACATAGCATGCCTTTGTAAACTGATCTTTACTAAAGTAAGCTGGTATTGTTTATTTTCAGTTGCTTTTGTCTCATTTTGTTTCAAAAAGTGAAAATATGCCATTGTAATAGCAACAACTGTCATTTCCAAACCTTAATTTTTTTTAAAAAAAGTATTTCCTAGGGAACTTTAGTTTTTAGAAGGAAAGAAAAAAATCATCTTCAGGGAAAGCATAAGATTTTTTCAAGTCATAGCTGTACTGGAAGTCAGAACATGCAAAACTGCATTAGAAGTTACTGTGCATTTTCAACCTTAGTGAAAGCTTTGCATTACAACTGCAAAATTCAAACATTTTATTTGATACGGTGTTATTATATAGTTATTCTTATGCTTTTCACTTTACAGATTAGAAGTGAAAAAAATTAGAGTCCATTCCCATGACAAGAATTACTTGCAGAGCTTCTAGAAGTGTATTCCACATGTGTCTGTGATGCATGCCAGAAACAGTAAATGAACGTCATTTATGGTGGCTCTGTTGTTATCTACAGTTACAGAGACCAGAGGATAAAGCTGTGCTTTTGAAAGTTTGTGAAGGGCATAATTATTGTTAAAGTTCTGTTTTAGCTAGAAGAGGAAGGGCAAGAAACAGGTAACCCATGAGGGATTTTAAAGGAGTGACTAAGATGTGAACATAAACTTGAATTCAGAAAAAATTCAGAGGATTGCAGCATGTACAGAAGCTGTTGCCAGTGCTGTGGTGCACAACTGTGGTGTGTATACAAACACACACTGATAGACAAACCTAGATTTTCAAGAGGAAAACCACATTTTTGGAACCACATTTTTTTCTGTCATCTGACCCCAGCCGTCAGCACCACACCCGTGAAGATCTGGCCCCACAGCGTGCAGGCAGACAGCGCCCACACCACTCTGTATGCAAATGCAGCTTCCAGATTAATTGATAGCAGGCCATTCGATTGTGATTATGCAGATCACACTTATTTTTAGCAAAGGTTAAGAAAAGCTGCTAAGAAAATCCATCTGAATCCCAGTGAATGTCTGAGACCGGTGTTCAGAGCAAATGCGGGTGGGCAGTTCCGAGCTGTTTATGTGTGCTGGCCAAGAGACAACACCAGGAATGCCAGCTGCTGGAAACTGGATGAGAAGGTACAGCCAACAACCATTTCCCCTGAAAAAAGCATTACAAGGCAAAGCTACAGGTCAAAGTCACATCATATGTAACATTTAGATACCTTTCCTGACCGTTTGACAGACAGCTTTCAAAAAGTGTGATTTGTTCAAAATTGTTAGCTATTAAAAAAAGACCTACAGTGCAACTCAGTACAAAAGTAGAATAAACAGGGACTGGGCGAAGGCTCCCATTTTTTTTAAATGCGTCCATAAAATTTTAAGGAAGAAAGAGTTTTTTCTGGGGCTAACACATTTCACAGTGTTTTCAAGTTGTTAATTTTTTGTCATATACTCCTTTGAAGAAAAAGGGGAGGGACAGAAAATCTCATTGAAACTATGCATTTCTTCACAAAAAAACCCAAATAACAAAACTTTTCTCAGAATTCACATGAAACTAACTCCTATTGGGTATCTTTGAAAATTTCTTCTCTGGCTAATTAGGCATGAAGAAAGGAAGTGAGTAAGTATTCTTTTGTTGATAGCATACCCATGCTGATGAGACTTAGCCACAGCTTCCCATCAAAGGCAGCTGTCTGGAAAGAGGACTCACAGGAGGGGACAAAGAATAAGGGATGGGTAGGAATGATCACATTCCTAGGTACTGTATCACAGTACTGACACACTGGTAGTTAGGTTTTGACATTGAGAAAAAGTAAAACTTTCTAGAGAACAAAGAGACAAAAGAAAATCTATCTTCAGGCCATTCGGACTGCAATCATAATCAAATTTATTATCTGGCAGGGCAATTAGGTTTGTTTCTTTTGCTTTTCTTTTTTCTTTTCTTTTCTTTGCTGTGGGATGATGTAGTATGGTTAAGGAGTGCGAGAGAATTAGAAAGGGAGATGGACAGGTGGCATCAAACTCTGGCACCTCTGAGACAGGAGCAGACACCAGAAATTGAGTGATTCACTCAGAGGACAAGGGAAGGATTACAGATATCATTTATCTGGTCTTCTGTAAAACCTTTGACATGGTTGCCCACATCATCATGCTTTGTAAATCAAGAAGAGATGGATTTGATGGGTGGACACTTAAGATGGATAAAGATTTGGGTGGATGGTCACATCCAGAGAGTAGAGGCCACCCACTCAGAGTTCCAGTTGGCATCAGTGACCAGTGGTGTCCCCAAGGGGTCTGTGGGGGACCAGAGGTATTTTGTATCTTCATTAATGGCAGAGAGAAAGGGATCAAGAGCACTCTCAGCAAATTTGCAGATGACTCCAAGCTGAGTGGTGCTGTTGATGCACCTGAAGGATGGGATTACATCCAGAGGGACCTGGACAAGCTGGAGAAGTAGACCCACAGGAATCTCATGAGGTTTAAGAAAACCAAGAGCAAGGTGCTGCACCTGGGTGGAGTTAACCCCCAGTACCAACACAGGCTGGGGGATGAACACACCAAGAGCAGCCCTGCTGAGAAGGACTTGTGGGTGCTGGTGGGTGAGAGGCTGGACATGACCCAGCCATGGGCACTCACAGCCCAGAGAGCCAAATGTGTCCTGGGCTGCACCCAAAGCAGTGTGGGCAGCAGGGCCAGGGAGGGGATTGTGCCCCTCTGCTCTGCTCTGGTGAGACTCCACCTGGAACTCTGCATCCAGCACTGGGGTCCCCAGCACAGGAAGGACATGGGCCTGTTGGAGTGAGTCCAGAGGAGGTCACCAAGATGATTAGAGGGATGGAGCACCTCTCCTGTGAGGAAAAGCTGAGAGAACTGGGTTTGTTCAGCCTGGGAAAGAGATGGCTTTGGGGTGACTTAATTGCAGCCTTCCAGTACCTAAAGGGACACTACAAGAAAACTGAAGAGGGACTATTTACAACAGCATGCAGTGACAGGGCAAGGGCCAATGGATTCAAATTGAGCATAGACTTAGATTAGATATTAGGAAGAAATTATCTTCTGTGGAAGTGCAGAGGCATTGGAACAGGTTTACCAGAAAATCTGTGGGTGCCCCATCCCTGGGAGCGTTCAAAGCCAGGTTGTATGGAGCTCTGAGAAACCTGGTCTACTGGGAGATGTCCCTGCCCATGCCAGTGGTGTTGGAACTAGATGATCTTTAAGGTTCTTCCAATCCAAGCCATTCTATGATCCTAAGTTTAGCAAACTTCTAGAATGGCTGCAAATTGTCCAATTTGGTGTTTGATAAGGAAATTTTCCCTCATGACTGAAGAAGAAAAAAGCAACAAAGTAAACTTTTTCAGCTGCACTGGGAAGAACAGAACAACAGGAAGTTACAAAGGAGGTCTGACAATTAAACTGAGAAAGGCATCTGTGGATATTGGAAAAGGGGTTTTAGCCAAAGCCCTGGAGGGAGAAGGGCCCCTGCAGTTTGTCCTCTCTGGTATATTGACTTATAAATATCTGATTTACAATACACTAAACCTTCCCTTGGGTCAGTCTGTTCCTGAAGAACGGTAAACACAAAAGAATATACTGTAGCTGTCCTTTTGGAAGGGAGAGGGGAGGGAAGGGAAGGGAAGGGAAGGGAAGGGAAGGG
>VZTN01015909.1:1937-15014 GCA_013400515.1 Erpornis zantholeuca | reverse complement strand
GGAGGGAGGAAGGGAGGGAGGAAGGGAGGGAGGAAGGAAGGAAGGAAAAGTTTTCTGTTACTCTGAAGTCTCCGTAACAATATTTGTTTAATTTTTAATTCAAAGGGGGACATTTTATATATGTATTTGTCTGTGTGTGTATATATATAAAATAATATATTTAAGGGAAGCAGAAAATGTGATATTGAAGTAATGACGAAAAAGGCCAGACAGCATTTAATTCTCAGAGAGGATATCTTTTTCGTAGCTGATTAGTGACTAATGTTTATATTGGATCTATATCAATATACATTCTAAGCTAGGATCACATTAGGAGATTCTTTCTTCACACCAGTTTAAAACTATTCCTCAGCTCCCCTCTCTTTGCCTTTGAAAGTAATCATCGGTTACAAACAATTTTACTTGAAGAACCGGGTCCCTGTGCTGACTGAAATTCAGTGCAAGATAGCTGGCTTGGCAAATGAATGACCAAAAAAATAATTTAGCTATATTGATGCTGCAGTGATAATTGCAGTAAAATGAAAGAGGGAAAAATTTCCTCAAAGAAAGCAAATACGTACTTCATGAAGCGCTTACTAGATAAGCAGATCTGTGAATCTAAAAAATTTTTATTCTCCTAATTTCAGAAAGCTGCCCAAATTCACACAGCCACACTGTGCCATTTTAAAGATTCAGAAAAGCCAATTATATTTAAGAAGTTATAGGGAAACAGGACTCCACAATTCGGAACACACAAAAGCTGATGTGGACTTCTCCGCTCAGGCAAGAGTAGAATCATCCTATATCACTGAATGTCAGACAATGGCTACTTTTTAGAGAACTACTTTCTCAAAATAGAGAAATAAATTGTAAGTGCTTTGGCTAGTCATCATAGACTAATGAGCTACTTTTCAATAAAATAGGTAGTTTAAGATTACTAGGCATACTAGGTTTTGGAGTGGTGCAAGAAAAGGTAATGAAAGAAGAAAGTTGCTATGAACATGACCATAGCAGAATGTTAATCACCTATTGTAACAGCAGTTGCACTCTGAGTGAAAGGCTGATGGAGACCACCAAGAGGAGGGGGGAAAAAAGCTGCTTAATAAAAACTTAATGGAAATAATAGAAATTATATTTAATTTATAGAGATAAGAGATAAGAGATAAGAGGAATTGAAATATATATAGTTACTACTTTAACTTTTGTAAACAGCAATAAAACACAACAGGTGTTTGACAAAGCCTACACTTTTTTTTCCCTTTAAAAAGTGTAGAGTAATATCAACATTTGTTTTTATTTTCTTTTGTTGAAAAAGACTTTAGTAAGTGACAGACTTTAACATTTCATAATTCTGGAAGCAATTATAAGAAGCAGGTTTTCCCCTCTTGATATTATTATTCTTTAAAAATGTAGCCAAAATTTATTATCTGCAATGACCCTGATAAAATAAGAGGCAAAAGGAAAAAAAATTGCTCAATCATTCTTTTTCTTCAATCTTTTAAAGAGCTACTTGGCTTATGAACACTAGGTAGGAAGACTAGGCCAAATCCATCACATAGAAGGCATCTTTCTAGAAACTTCAAGGAACACTGAATTCTGAAGAAATGTCAAAAGACTGCAGCAAAACTCTGGCCCTTACTTCATCACAAAAATCCAACAGGAATAGTCTAATTAGTGTCAAACAGCAAGCCCCCTCACAGTTTCTTACACCACAGGAATAATTCATGCTCTGGAATCTGGAATCACTCCACAGCCACTAACTACGCATCAAACCAAGGATTCTGCGTGTGCATCTTGGCTAGAGATGCAGTTGTGCAGGCAAAATACACTGTTGAAACCAAGAATGAAACATCAGATGAATGTCCTTATGCAAAGGCTGACGCAGGGATAAGCTGAGCTGAGGGAAGGCCATGGAGAGCTGAGTGATGGCTGCTAGGATGAGAAAAGTGGGAAGGGTGAAATTCATTGAGTGGTTTTCTAGAAGGAGTAGCCCCTGTCTGGTGGGTCCATGATCCCCTGACTCAGACCTCTTTTTGCAGCCACAGAAGTACAAAAGACTCAGTTTTAAAGGCTTGGAATCAATCTAAATTGCTCTTTCGCTGCTCTTTGCAATCTGCTACTGTGGACTGCTGACTGGTTTTCTTATCCTTAAATTCACAACACCCTGATTCATTACAAGATGACACAGCAGAATGATGTCCATCTGCTCCTTCATTTTTGAAATTAAGGTTTAAAAAAGCATAGCCTGTCTTCTAAAGTCTTCTCATGGAGACCCAGGGGCTTACAGTCCCCATGGAATGATTGTCTACCTGCACCATATATCAGAATCAACTGCTACTTGATCTGATAAATGTACATGGTGCTTGCATCAGTATTCTGTTCCAGAAAAATAATGAAATATAAGCACTCTCCTGTCCTAGTGCCAGGGCTTTGCTTATTTTCAACAATAATGTCCAGGACAAAGTAGATTTTTAATGGCATAAGACTTCCATGCTGGGTAAAAGACAAGGTTGACACGGGCCTAGAGTATTAGCAACATTTTGGCAGTTGTTCTAAGCTCCACATCTTTTTAATGTCCTTGATATTAGCAATATTTATACGTGATTCTATATTGATTAAAAGGAACACTACACGTATCAGGGTGTCATTTTCTTTCCTCTCCTCTTTAGATCCTCTTCATAGATAGTTCCATGAATGAAAAGTTCAAAGTATTGTCAAATCATGTAAAATGCATAGCCATATATGTAATTTCCTCTCTTCTGAGCAATTATCTATAGCAGCACCTCTCTTTCATAATTTTCCATGAGATAATATATTGTAATTATTTATCTAAGAGTTGAAATTGCTGCCAAGATGATGTTACAGTCACACACCACTTCTACGTCTCTCAGCTGACATTGCTCCCAAAAGAACATTGTATGGAACAAACTTGGCTAGCCCAAAAGATTCAGATATTTAACAGTGTGAGCAGGAGTCAATAATTTACTGAGAAATTAGATGTGTGTCTCTGTTACACATGGTGACACAAAGGTAGCGTAGATTTATCCATAGTACTTCAATGGAATTCAAACCTCAGAAACACTAAGCTAGTCTACAACCAAAGTAGGGATTCAGTTCCACAAGAGTAATATTAAAGAGAAAGTTCCAATCTAACAATAAGCTGAAGGTGATTCCAAGAAAAATGTTCATTTATAAATAGATATATCATAAAGGATGATAATTATTTTGGAGGACCCCAAAACCTGACTTTCAGATAAACACAAGCTTAATTTTCTAACCTCACCCAAAGCTGATTTAATAATTAAAAGGATATAGTGAACATTTGTCATACAAAGTGATAGCACATCTCATATATAGTGATGCCAGATATATTCAAGCATGTATGAATCATTTTAAATCACAAGCCAATATTGCAAAACCCTATTCTATCAAACTTTTCTTTAAGTTTGCCTATATGTTAGAACAATAGGATCGCAGAGATTCAGTTTTAAATTACACTGCAAGTTACATGTTAGTTAAAAGGTGATATAATGAAATGAGATATAAATCCACAGTTACAAAAATCCAAACATTAATTCAGTGAAGAAAAATTATGGCATTTTCTGGGATCACAGATAGCTTTGAATGTACAGTAGTTCATTTGTTAATGAATGCAGAATAGCCAGGAAATAAGAGATCTGCTTCATTATGGCTGCCCCACAGTTACTCTAACCCTTATATTGCAAGAGCATGAAAAGAATAAAAACTTCTTAAGCTGGTTGTCCTTTACTCTGAGACAGGATAATCTCTGAGAAACATTTTACGGTGCATCTTTTGAAGAAAAGTGCATTAGTCTTTACTGAAAAAACATTTGGTTGACCTTGAAAATAAAGCATTCATGAGAAGTATGAGAAGAAGTTTTCATTATTCCTTAAGCCCTCCCTTCAGAGAGACAAAAAATTCCTCCCTCCATTGCAGCTCCACAATACCCAGTTGCCAAGCAACTGATCTTTTATGGTGGATCTCCATGGCAACTGATGTAAACAAAATCATAAATCCCATTACCTAACTAATACTAAGGCTGTGTTATAAAAGGAGAAAGAATCATGCAGAAGTTTAAAGACATAGTATAAAAGAGTGACAATGAGATTAAAACAAAAAATGCTGTTGCTGCAATTACAGTTAATATGGCTCTTCTTAACAAACTTTCTCATTTTGCTTTTTTCTGAAAGGCATTCCAAATAATTTTTCTCCTAATTTAGTAAGTGCATTTTCAGCATAATTATGCTGCATAAGGAAATCACTACACTCAACAGGTAAACCTGCAGTCACCATTAAGACCAAGATGAGCACAGAAGAATTGTGCTAACACGGTTATAGTGAAATGAAAAGTATTTGGGTAGATAAAACAACTAGTTGACTAGTAAACTAGTGTGGCTAAGCAGAGATTAGCAAGAATCAAGCATTCTTGTCTATGAGAAAGCCAAAATTGGAGTTACAACACAAAGTTCGTCTTTGCTTGCAGTGAGAAATTCAGGCTGGTCAGAACCAGGTCAGAATGGAACACAAGTTCATGGACTCTTCTGAACAGCCTTACAGCTATGGCAAAAAGACCAGGACACAGCAAAGACCTGAACTGCGCATGCAGCACTTTCTTTAACTCAGTGGTTGCAGATCTAATGCCCGCTTGGACACCCTTGTCAACAAGTCATTTTAGTAGAATCCTGTGAAGATGGAAACAATGAAATTTTGCATCTTTGAGTGTAAATAAGCTTCATTTTCATTTGCTTGTTCTACTTAGTCTCTATTTATATCTTTCTCTGTATGTCACAGACAGCAAACGTGTGGGGGTTTTCTCAAAAAGCTCCTTCTTCAAAGACTGTGTCTTTTAAACATCAGTTGGTGCTACAATCACCCCCAAGATAGTATCTATTTAGATCACTAGGCTTTTTGTTACTAGTCACGCATCTAAAAAGTGATCCACAGATGGCATTTTTGTGACTGCTTCTACTTTTAAATATGGTCACCTTTCAGTACTTCCAAACACCAAAAAAAATCAGCATATATACAGATCTGTGTATTCTCTTCTAAATCCAACCATAATATTTCTTTCTTGAGCAGTTTGCATTCAAGTTATGCTTCCAAGAAGGAAAGAAATTTTTGCATCCAAAATACACATCACACTTTTCTTATCTGAATTTATAGTGCAGATGAACTGATCCATTTTAGAAACAAGAATATAATTTGCGTTACATATTTAATGGGGTTTTTTTATGTATGCAAAAGTTAAAACTCATGACTGCAAACTAATAATAGTGGCAAGGGTTTTGAGTATATACAAATTATTCTGAAGTACAGGCTATTCCTTATGCGAACACCACTACTCTTTTAAAAGATTTATACATTAAGGGATTTTGCATGGATCCAGCAATAAAAGGAAAATTGTCTTTTATGGACATCTTCACTGGAAGTTTTTGTGGATTTCTTCTACCCTTTATCACCTAAAAGCAGTATCTTTTAAAAATGGATTACTGAACGGTGAAGCAAGGACTGAAGACTCTATCTTGAACCACAGGTTCAAGATACATTCTAGGCCAAACAATGTAATTTTTAGATATATGTTACTGTGTTATGGCAGTCCATTGTTAAAATTGGACTAACAGGTACACTTTCAGGAAGAAAGTTAGGTACCTGTCATTTAACATTTCTTTTAGAAAGAAATGCCCTTGTAATAATATTAAGTAAAATTCACAATACTCCTTGTCCATGATAATTAAGTTCTTTAGCAGCTCTTTAGCCTCTAAAAACTTGATAGTAAGACAGACATACCAGAAATTCCCTGAAGTACCTCTGGCTGTAGGTATGCCTTAATAAAAAATCTGAGTTTCCTTTTAAGAATATTGTGGGGTTTGTGTGATCTCCCTTTCACAGTTAAATTACTCTCTAACTCTTTTACAGATACATTTTCAGTTAGAAAAGGATTGGAACAGAAAATCCTTAGAATCATAGAATCACAGAAACACAGAATCAGAGAATGGTTTGTGCTGGAAGGGACCTTAAAGCTCATGTAGTTCCAAGCCTCCTGCCATGGGCAGGAACATCTTCCACTAGACCAGGTTGCTCTGTCCTGTCCAGCTTGGCCTTGAATACCTCCAGTGATGAGGAGTCCACAACCTCCCTCGATTACCTGTTGCAGTGCCTCACTACCCTCACAGTAAGGAATTTCTCCCTAATGTAAATCTAAAACTGCTCTTTTTCAGCCTAAGGCCATTTCCCTTTGCCTTATCACTACATGCTCTTGTGAAAAATCCCTCTCCAGCCACCTTCCAGGACCCTTTTAGCTCTGGAAAGCTGCTATATGGTCTTTCTGGAGCCCTCTCTTCTCCAGATTGAATAACCCAAACTGTCTCAACCTGTCTTCATTATCCAAGTCGAGAGCACTGATGAGTGGTGTCCTCGGGGCTCAGCATTGGGACTGACACTGTTAAACATCTCTGCCAGTGGCACCGACAGTGAGATCCAGTGCATTCTCAGCAGGTTTGGGGACTACACCATGAGTGGTGCAGGCAATGCGCTCAAAAATGTCATCCAGAGGGACCATGACAACCTTGAGAGGCTGGCCCATGTAAATCATGAGGTTAAATAAGGCCAGGTACAAGGTCCTGCACATGTATTAGGGTAACCTTAAGACCAGGCTGGGCAGAGAACAGATGGAGACTTGCCCTGGAGACTAGCCCTTTTGTGGAGGAAAAGCTCAGAAAAAAATAGAATTTAGGCATGTGCACTCACAGCCCAGAAAGCCAATTGTGTCCTGGGCTGCATCCAAAGCAGCATGGGCAGCAGGGCCAGGGAGAGAATTCTCCACTCTCTGCTGTGCTCTGGTGAGACCCCACCTGGAGTGCTGTGTCCAACTCAGAGGCCCCCCAAAAAGAAAGAAAATAACCTGTTAGAAGGGGTCCAGAGGAGGCCACTAAGTTGATCAGAGAGCTGGAACACCTCTCCTGTGAAGACAGGCTGAGAGACTTGTGGTTGTTTAGCCTGGAGAAGAGCAGATTCCATTGAGAACTTAGAGCAGCCTTCCAGTTGACTGCAACTCTTTGAGTATGACCATCCAGCAAATTCCTGATCACCAAGTGATCCACCCAACAATTCCATGTTTT
Source organism: Erpornis zantholeuca (assembly GCA_013400515.1). Classification (NCBI taxonomy): domain Eukaryota; kingdom Metazoa; phylum Chordata; class Aves; order Passeriformes; family Timaliidae; genus Erpornis; species Erpornis zantholeuca. The sequence goes on along the minus strand of VZTN01015909.1, from coordinate 7,896 downwards.
TCCAGTTTAGAGTAAAGGATGAAATATGGAACAGTGCCAGTGCTTAGCTCAAGACCAGGCAGGTGGTGTCTGTTGCCTTCCTTTCTTCCATCATTGATGCAATCCTGTCATAGATGGCCACCAATTTTGTCAGGACATGTTGGCTGCCATCTCCATATTTACCATGTGTCTTCCTCTTACAGCTTTTTTAAAGTGAGGACCATATTTCCCCTTTTAAAGTCAGTGGGAACTTCACCAAACTGCCATGACTCTTCAACTATAATGGACAGTAGGGTAGCCACTTCCTTGGCCAGTTCCCTCAGGACCCTCAGATGCATCTCATCAGGTCCTATGGACTTGTGCACCTTCAGGTTCCTTAGATGTTCTTGAGCCTGATCTTCTTCTGCAGAGGGCAGTTCTTCATTTTCCCAGTTCTTGCTCTCACCTTCTGTGGCTTGGGCAGCGTGGCTGAGCACTTGCTGGTGAAGGCTGAGGCAAAAAAGTCATTGAGTACCTCAGCCTTCTCCATGTCCTGTGTAACCAGGTCTTCTATATCCTCCTAAAAGGAACCACATTTTCCCTAGTCTTTCTTTTATTGCTCATATAGCTAAAGAAGCTTTTTTTTTGTTATTAACGATTTCCTTGGGTAGTTTTACATCTGCTAGTACTTCAGCTTTCCAAACCATCTCCCTGGCTGTTCAGACAATTTCTTTGTATTACTTCTAGGCTAGCTTTCCTTGTTTTCATGCTCAGTAATCTACCTGCTTGTGTTTAAATTTGTCCAGGAGCTCCTTGTTCATCCTTGAAGACCTCCAGGCCTTCTGCCTGATTCCCTCTTTGTAGGGATGCATTGCTCTTGAGCTTGAAATAGACAACCCTTTAATATCATGCAGCTCCTCTTCCCTTCAGGGATTTGTCCCATGGTATTCTACCAATGTGACTCTTCAAGAGGACAAAGTCATCTCTCCTGAAGTGTGGCATAGTCATCTTGCTTCTTGCCCTCCTTGTTGCCCAGGAATTTCATGGTCACTGCAGCCCAGCCTGACCTTGGGCTTCACATTCCCCACCAGCCCCTCCTTGTTGCAGAGAATAAGGTCCAGCTTAGGGCCTCTCCTCCTTGCCTCCTCTACCACTTGGAGAAGGAAATTGCCATCAGTGCATTCCAGGAACCTCTTGGATTGCTTATGCTCTGCTGCGTTCTCCCTCCCAACAGGTGTTGGGGTGGTTGAAATGCCCCATGAGGACCAGGGCTTGTGAATGTGAAGCTGCTCCTATCCATCCACAGAAGGCCCCAACAGCTCTGTCTCCCTGGTCAGGCAGCCTGTAGCAGACCCCTACTATAAAATCACCTGTCCCTACCCTCCCTTCACTCCTGAGCATGAAGCTGCCATACAGCTTGCCATCCTTCCCCAGGTGGAGCTCCATGCACTCTAAATAGTATCTTCTCCATCCACCTGGCCTTCTAACCACAGCCATGATGGAAGAAAATTTTTCTGGCATTATGTACGGAATCTTCCACCTTGATAAATCAGTAAAAAATTATAATAAATGGTGTTGGTAATTATAATAAATGTGTAGAGGAAGTAGCCAAATACTTAAGTTTCTTCTTGCCTTCATATTATTTGGATGAGAATAATAATAAAGGCACATAGCACTGATTGGCTGTTGCCCATATCACAAAACCACCACAGAACTTGGCAAAATATAACTGTTTCTGTGTGACCCAGGGCTGGAAACATATTGATGCTGTAGATCACATATTTATTAGCAGACTGGGTGCAAAAAAATGGCTACCCTTTTACAGGCTGGACAGAATAAACGGATTACACCTTTAAATAAGTATGGCATTCTCCCAGTATTTTGGAAGGCAAGGGATAGTTAGGGGTCCTGGTGTTAAATCAGGGTTAGCATTACACTCTACACTAGCTTCTAGTTCAACTAGAATATCTAGGAATGAAGTACCTGCAGCAGTACCTCTGTACATCTCACCTGTGCTGATGCACATGAATTAATAGAAGAGTAGAACAGAGCCTGGATAATCTAAACAGTGGCAAGTGAGGCATTCCGAAATATACACCAAAGGTGGAGACTCTCCGCATCAAAAACTCAGAGGGCCTTACTCTTTTCAAAATTATGAATTAGTGTTCTTCATAAAAAGGAGAATTATCAATTATCAAAAGGTTATTTTGGTTGACTCAGATTGCAGTCAGAAATGTCTTCATTTCTTCGTATTCAGGACTTTACTGCATATTCCTGCTCATTAAATGGGAAAAATGTATTGACTTCCTATGAAAGATGTTTGAAGGACATGGTCACCTTTCCTGCTGCTATTATCCACTCCACCAAGAGACATCATTGGATCCTATGAATAGATGAAAAAATAATGTTGTGGCAGATCCTCCTGCCTTGCTCCAAGGTCAAACCATCCCCTGCTAGCCATTTCCCAAGGCCTCTTTTCTTCCCGTTGGTAAAATGGTACCCAAATAGCAACATAACAAAGAAGCGCCCATGCTTGCTGTGGGAAATCATTGAAATTAGCATGTGGCTAATTCTTTTGGTAGATATAAATTTCCAAAACCCAAACTAAACCAGGAAACATTCCAGCCTTCCACCTGCACTGGAAAAGGCTGAAAGGGGCAGGTTAGGCTGTTTTTCTGCAGAGCTGAATGGCTCAAGGTTTGTTATTACTGTTGTGTGGTCAAGTAGAGAGTTAAACTCAATTTCCAAGTGCAACCAGATTACCACCTATATGTGATCATCTGACTTCCTGGATTTCGAGAAGGAATTGAACTGTATTCTTACTCTTATTGAACTGCAGCTCTGCTGCATGGGAATGTAACTATGGTCAGTAGCAGAAATAACATATTAATAACAGTTGATTTTACACATGGTCTTCACAAAATTTGAAAAAAATCTCAATTTATAATGCAGTATAGAGGTTGTATATCTGTAAGGCATCACAAAATATTGTTTATAATATCTCTTTAGAATTAATTGTGCATTTCCAATGCTACAGAATAGATTGATTATTTTAATTTGTTGTTGTATGACATCGACCTTACCTCTAGAATGTTTCCCCCTAATGCCTTCTAAGTACTTTTTAAATTCCCTTAAGTATTTCTAAGAATAGTTCCACATTTTAACAAGGACATTAGGAGGAAATGGATGGAAATCCTCATGTCCTTTGATTGATCACACAGGTCATATGCTATTTTCTATTCAAATTGCAGTATCTATTCTGACCAGAGAAGAAGTACTTCCTTCATAAATACTAGATCACATCTTTTATGTCTCAGAGATGGACAGAAGAGGGAGGGGTTTGCCATCATCTTTTTGTTTTAAGGGGTTTTTGCCTAATCTCAGAATCCTCTTAGCAATAAGGTAAAGGTGCTTTTGATCACTCTTTCCTAAAAAGCTCAAGAAAAAAATTAAGGAAAAAGGAACAGACAAAATTCACAGGCCACTGCTTAGTTCCAGAAATGTCTCTGTAATTTCACAGCACGTAGCTAAGCTCTCAAATACCACTGCATTTCATTTGAGAACATAGAGGGTATAGCACAGCCTGGACATGATTGTCACAGTGCAAGCATTAATCTCCAGGGAAAAATATCACATCTACCTCCCAAATAAAACATGCAGACACACAATAAATCCACATAGTTCCCAGATCAATTAAGGTGAAAATACGATCTATTTCTTCCAGCACTTGAAGTGATTTGATGGAAAGGAGGTGGACTATTCAACCAAGATGACTAACAGTGAATACTGGTAACAACCACATACAATTACTACAACATTTTTCATAATCATAATTCCACTCCAGTCACTCAAAGGAGGTGTTCCCAGTTTTTCTGGAAAATGGGACCTGTTCAGTTGAGGTACTGATTTTGTGGCACTTCACAACCTTCCTGCTTCTCTTTCCCCATTGCACAAACATTAACCCATTTTTTCCCTCCAATTACCATCCAATACAATTCCAATGTATTGCTCTACTGTCTTATTTTCTGTCTGTGTTTGGCTCAGGCATCTCTTGCTCAGTGTTGTTGACAGCCTTTCGTGCTCAGATATTATAATTAAGTGGCATTACCACAGTTAAGTAAAAACAATTACACTAGTTTTTATTACAGATAGACTTTCCTGCTTCTTCTCACACTTGCTGGAGGAGTACTGGTACGCAACTCTTTGTCTACGTTTTCCAGCTGTAGCATCTCATCTAGCGAGATAGGACCTTTTCCTATAGTCCTCTATGAAGAAAATATCTCTCTATGTTAAGAATAAACAGAGTATATTGACTAGACTCATCTTAAGCACATACAGCTCATATGAACATTTTAAAATGTTTTCAAGATTAAGAGAGAAGACCTACAAAACTGACTAATTCAATCAATTACACCTCTGTATTTGCTTCCAGATGCTTTTAAGGGGAAAATCTTTGCTTCTCTATCCCTCCTGCACAACTGCATTGTTCGTTGGCGGTGTCAGCAATGTTGAGATGGCAGAATACCAATTGAGTGTGAGACTAAGAGCTTAACAGGATATAAGAAAAGATTATACGTTTATACAGATAATCAGACCATCCAAAGTTATTTTTAAAAATACAAAAATTAAAGGAATGAATCCCAATTCTTAATTTCTGACAGCAACCACTATCTAGTTAGGACCACGTAAAGATTTTTACCAGAAAGTAGGTTACAGTAGAGTTATGTGACTAGCCTGCTGTTGTAGTAATACAATTCCTATACTCCTTTATTGCTGTGGAATCAGGCCTGCTTTAGCTGCACCAGTGCTGGACTGCAGTTGACCACCTTAAAAATAAATGGATACTATTCTTTGCTGAAGAACGGTTGTACTTTAGAACTACTAAACCATTAATATTTTCTGCAGAAAAAGTGGCAAAAATGAATGTACTAAGTATACTGAAAATATAGCAATACTTGCATTTTTTACAAAGGAAAATGAGTCCTGACTTTTTTTGGTGCTAAATTCTAAAAGCCTATTCTCTTCTATAAACTGGCAGATTAGAAATAAGATAAAAAATAAGCAACAGAGTTAAGAGAAATTCAGCATAGAAAAGAATAATGCTGTTTCTCAGAGTCATAAATAACAAGAAATATTTGGGGTTTTTTTCAAAGATAGTTCAACTTCAAAGGTTGAAATGAAATTAGATTACAAAATCTTTTTTTATTTTTTTGTATTCTCTCTCTAAAGAAGTGAGTAGCCAGAACAAATGAAAACACAAGTCCCAAACACCTCCGGGAAATGCTTGCATAAGGCTTATTTAACATTAACATTTGTTAACCATGGATTAGTGGAACAGCCTCTTGTAATTATGGTTACTGTTCCATTTGTGGCTATCTTCATGAGGCCAGTGAATCTTTAAATTACAGGCTTGACCACCCGGGAGCACAAGTATTGAATCAGCCACATCTCCATAGGCACCACATTTGGATGATTATCCCAAAAGATGACATGCTAACACACACATACACAACAAAGAAGGTTTATGCTCACAGCTTCAGAGTCACTCTCAGTCCCTGTAGTGGCTTTGAGTTCAATAAAACCAGGGTGGCCCCTGACATAATGTGTTCCAATTTAGTATGGGGGAAATCGCTGTTGAAGACAGTCTTTGTTAAACACCGGTCATTCTGACAGCTATCACAGCATCCTTCGGCTATAACTCAGACACTGAGCTGCAAGAGGACTTAGGAAACTGGAGCAAAGAAAAGAGGCTTGGTTTGCTTAAGGGTTTGCTGTATACATTTGGTTTGCTGTATACATTTGAAAGAGCCATAAATTTATGTTTCATGTATACACATGTAGATATACACATACACATATATACAAACATATACACAAATGTATCAACTAGGAAGAGAAACAGAATTATTTTGTGTTTCTAGGAGTCTGTATAGTCAAGGGAATTTTAATGTGTGTTCACTATTTTCTTTACTAATGCCTCAGGTCTTACCATTCAAACCAC
>VZTN01015907.1:111893-132476 GCA_013400515.1 Erpornis zantholeuca | reverse complement strand
CGGGCGCTGGACGCGACCCCCTGGGAGCAGCTGGCGCCGAGCGCGGAGCCGGAGCCGCCGCGGGCAGCGAAGAGGAGGAGGAAGAAGAAGGAGTACGAGAACCAGGACGTGAACGGGTTCGCGGCGCTCCGCGGGCAGCAGCAGGAGGAGGAGGAGGAGGCGCGGAGGAAGGACAGGCGGCGGGAGAGCAGGAGGCTGAGGAGGCAGGAGAGGAAGAAGAACTCCATGGTGAGTCCTGCCCGGGCCCTGCCTGCTGCCACCACNGTGAGGAACCTTCCCCCTGGCTGGGCCTGGCTGAGGTTCCCAAATGTGTTCTGGAGAGGCCCTTGGTGTCTGGGGCTCCCAGGATGTTTGCTCTCCTGGTTTAACGGTGCCGTGGGGCTGAGCTGAGTTCTCAGCCTTGGGGAGTGACAAGTGTGGGGCTAAAAGCACTGAGAACACATCAAACTGTATATAAGAGATTATGTGAGAGGGGTATAAAAGGAAAAGCAAGAAATTATCCTGGCATCGAAAGCCCTCACATTTGGGGAGTGTGTCAGGGCCCCTGAAGGGCCCACATGAACAAAATGTGGCAGGTTAAGGCTCCAGGGACGCTGGTGACAGCATCTGACTGTAAAGTGCATCCACAGTGATCTAATCCAAGCAACATGCAGACAAGCTGTGATTCCTGGTACAGCTCACACCGAGCACAGCCCTCACGTGGGGGAGAGACAACAGGGTCAGCTCATCCCGCAGGTTATGGTGGAGTCTTTCCAAACTTCTCTCCGTTCCTAACTCACTTTTATACTCTTTTCTCTACGTTTAGGTGGAGATTCAGTGACTTCAGTCACACATCTTAGTTAGGGATGGTCGTACCTCGGGAGGAGGTCAGTCAGGTCTGTACCTGAGGTAGCCCTGGGGTGGGATGTGCTCAGTCCAAAGAGAGGGATTTCACCACAGCTGCTGATCCAGCTGAACATCCTCCTTATCTCCCTTGGCTTTCAGAGGATCAGCTGCAAGGCACCACCAGATTCCCTCCTCTGCCAGGCTTTTGGCAGAGCTGCCCCTCTCCACCCTCCCATTAGTCCTGCTTGGACTGAGGTGTGTGGGGTCCCGTCCAGGGAGTAGCCACTGTATTTTTCCCCTGAAATCTCCTGTTTTAACCCCCAGTCACGACCTTAAAAGAGAGCCCCACAAGGGAGGCACAGGTACCTCTTGCCGTGGCAGTGCTGCTGTGGGGCTCAGTGAGTGCTCAGCCCTCCCCTGTCAGAGACACTGCTTCTGCCAGGTGGTGTCTGAGGTGAAGGAAGTGAAGTTGGCAGCAAAATATGGCTTTCAGCTCAAGCTGTAGCTTTTAGCATGGCTCTCCTGGCTCAGTATGATTCCTCCTGCCCCTTGAGCAGTCCCCAGCCCCTCTTGGCTCCTGAGTGAAGCGACCTCAGGACATTTCTCTGTCTGATTCATCAGTGTATAGCAGGTAAAAAGAGAAGAGCGCCCATAGTAATGTGGTTTGATGGCACAGAGCACAGTTTGATGGCAGAGTACGAAGTTTCTTCCTGGCTCCTTTTTCCTGGGGACAAAATGGTCTCTTTAGCCCCTGTGAACCTGGGATTTCCAGGTCTCTGAGAGCCACTCACAGAATCACCCAATTTCTCTCTTGCAAGGTATGTTTCCACTGCAGAGAACCTGGCCACGGCGTGGCTGATTGTCCTGCAGTGCTGGAGAGCCAAGACATGGGGACAGGAATCTGCTACCGCTGTGGATCCACCGAGCACGACCTCAGCAAATGCAGAGCCAAGGTGGATCCAGCTGCTGGTGGGTCTCAGGAATTTGTGCTGTTTTGAGGTGCTTGGGTCTAAACTGTCTAACTGCTGACCCTGAAGGTTTGTGTGTTAGAAATTTAAGTTTTGCAGTGTGATAACGAGGAATCTGACAGAGTGAGTTATAGCATAAAGTGCTTAAAGTATTGTTATTGCACCGTGTCTGCTCTGTGACTTCACAAAGGTTTTGATGTGGGCCTGTGGGATTTTGCAGGGCCATTTCCATATGCAAAATGTTTCATCTGTGGGGAGATGGGGCATCTGTCAAGATCATGTCCAGACAATCCCAAGGGGTTGTATGCTGAAGGTGAGTGTAATGATTCACTAAATTTAGTGTTATTAAATTTCTGTGTCCTTCTTACCTGATACAGAACAAAGTAACGCTGCAAGTGAATGAGAATGTGGCTAAAAGGAATTGCTGTATATCTTTCAGTAAAAGCAGAGTAATTCTGAGGAATTCATTGTCAAGTACTTACCTGGGGATTTCTGGTTGAAGTATAAATTAAGTATGAAGAGACAGGATGAGGTTCAGTGTGAGAGCTTGCTTGTGCTTTAATTTCAGGAGAGGCATAGAGGAACAAAATCCTGTGTGAATGTAGTCAGTGTGTATTTACATGTATTTACAGCAAAGGAGGTGGTAAAAACATTCTCACACAGTGGCCTAAGATTTTGGGAGGTGGCAAAGCACCTCACTAAAGGGAGGATATCTTCAGTCTGAGTAACTTCAGTGTGGAATGGGGTCTAACTTTGAAGGTTGCACTTCCCCATTGGCACTAACAACCAGCATTCTGTTTCCCAGTGTAAGTGTGTGGTTGTGGCAAACTCCAAAAGGTGATCTTGCAGCATGGGTAATGTGGAAGGAAAAGCACCTTGCTTCCAAGTGTTTGTATTTGTGGAATTTTGTATTGCATAGAATTTCACATTTCAGTACCTGCCATTGGATTACCTGCCTCTCAGGAGCCACTCTCAATTTAAAGAGCTCCTTTGAGTATGAATTTCAGCAGAATTGAGCCTGTTTCTCAAAAGGAGAGCTTCCAGAACATCAGAAATACTCAGTAGGCAGTGGCTGGAATTTGTGGTGGTGCAGTACGGAGAAGTGTGATCCCAAGTAGCACCATCCCTCACAGGCACAGGAAGGGAGTTTTGCTGGGTGTGGTTTTGGTGTGTTTGTTGGTGTTTTTCTCCCCTCAGATGAGTAACAACTTTCTGTGTGAACAGGTGGGGGCTGCAAGCTTTGTGGCTCTGTGGAGCACTTCAAAAAAGACTGCCCGGAGAAGCAGAGTGCAGGTGAGCTGCAGGGGGTGTGGGGTGGGGTGGGTGTGGGCCCAGCAGTGGTCAGTCACTGCTCTGCATGACCGTGGTCAGGGAAAAGGCTTTGGGAAGAGAACTTGGAAGCAGCAGGGGTGATCTTTTTGTTGGGATGCTCAGGGAGGGTGTGAAGGAGGCAGTAAGCTGCGATGCAAAACTAAGATAATTTTTTTTTTTTTTAAAGAAGAAAGTTCTTCTTGTGTGTTTCTGACGGCAGTATGAAATAATGTGTATTTTTTTGGCCAGTATTTGTGTTGCTGTTCACGGTTTGGCAGCTGTACAGCAGAACTGGCTGCTGCTTCTTGGTGAATTCAGTGCAGTGGTGGAGCTGACCCCAGTGCCAGCTGCAGGGTGGTGGTGTGTGCAGCCCAGTGTGTCCAGGACAGGGACAAAGGAGATCTGTCCAGCTGGACTCACAGCTCAGGAACTGCTTTCTTACGTGTTCTTCAGCTTCCCATGTGGGTGGAGAAATTAAATTAGATGCCCCAAAGCCCCACTGTGCTGAAGGAGGCAAGAGCAACAAGCAAGGGTTTGAAGAATGATCCTGTTACTGGGGTGGTGACACACCCATGCATTTTTGTACTTTGTTTCTATAGCACTTAGTTAATAAGCCAGTTAATAATAAGCCACTTGGGTGAAATTCATGTAAGAAATATTTGTTAAGGCAATAGAGGCATTTCCTGTATCTGATCCTATGTTTATGATATTTTTAGGTCTGAGACCATATGTAGGATTCTAGGTGTTTGCTGCATTGCCAGCTTAGAATGGGTCAGATTCAGTCTGAACTGGTATGACAGAAGTTGATGACACCAAAAGACTCTGAAACTTCCCCAAACTCATCTGCAAGTAGTGAGGCTGTGCCCACTCGGGTGACTGATGCATTAGAAGCCTGTAACTAGATTTTTTTCTACCTCTTCCTAGTAAGTTGTACATACATAATGAGGAATGTAAGTGTGTATTTTCACAAGGGACTTCTTTCAAAACTAGAACTGTTGGTTAAACAGTCGAATTAATTGGAACCGTGACACCCTTGGCAAGAACTGTGACATTTTTTGAAGTCAGGTATGCACTGTGCAGAGTATTGTCAGGTGCAGGAAGACAGCTGAGAGCTGCCAGAAGAGTTCAGTTAGGGCAGCTTCCAGGTTCCTCAGGCAGATCCCCAGGGGGATTGGGCCAGGTTTAGTGCACAGAGGCTGATCTGGGTAGCCACGGCATGTCCTGTGGGCCGTGCTGGGTGTGTGGGGTTTGCTGCCTGCTGGGCAGAGCTGGCCTGGCCATGCAGTGGGGCAGAGCTGGCACTGCTGTCCTGTGTCCCTGCAGAGCAGGTGACAGTCGGGCGCTGGACCCCCGGCCTGAGCGCAGACCACGAGGACGTCACGGCCGTGCCAGCGCTGCAGAGAGCGCAGCCCAAGCGACCCAAAGTCGTCACTTTCTGAGGGCTCCTGGCTCCCCAGCAGTTCTGCTGCACTGCCTCGCTCCAGAGTGGTGACGACAGAGCAGAGCCCGAGAATCAAGCAGACTGCACAGGAATTGTTGGTTTCTGGTCTCCCCTCATTTCTCTGGTTTGCCTCCTCGCCTGGCTCTCTGAGAAGCTGAGAACAACAGCAACACAGCAAGTGGTATTTTACTAAAGGAGCTGTGGGTGTTTTTTAAAGGTTCTTCTTGGGTTCTGGTTTGGTTTTGCCTTCTCCTTTTAGGAATAATCAACTTACTGCTCCGTTTGTTTCAGCTTGAGCAGTCCTGTGGTGAAGTTACAGGCAAACTCTGTGGCCTGCCGAGCTTGGGCTGCAGTTCCTGATGGTTGTAGTTGTAATTAACAGCCATTAACCTGATTGGTCATGCATACTGGGTTGTTCGTGTGTGTTCACTGACAGAATCATGCCCTTTCTCTGAAACCTGTGGTGAAACACACCCCTAAAGAATTGGAGAGCAAGTGAGAGCCTTTCTTAGTTTATTTACTTGTCTTTCAAAGAAAGTGCTCAAAAATCTTCAGTGTTTTCACCTCTTGGTGAGCTGGGAGCAAATTTTGCTTTGTATTACACCTGCCTGCTTCATGGCAGACTTACTATTTTTAATTGGAGACTCCAGCCTTAGGAAAACTGGAGCATATTAAAAATAAAAATTAGGAAACCAACTCTAAACAGAGCTCTTGCAGCCACCAGTGTTACTGGAGAAGTGCATCCTGGGGTCCCCTCACATACTATTGTCACAGCCAAAAACAAATACAGGAAATGAAATTGTGTGGAGATATTTTATATTTGTACAGGTAATTATTTTTAATAAAATGCTGCTAAAGAATACAGTGGTAAGAGCTCTTATTTTTGGTTCCTTGGTTCTGCTGTGGAAACTGAGATGGGGTGTGTATGTTCAGTTTGTATTAATCAGAGCACACTTTTAAATGGGAAAGAGGAATGGATGTGAATGAAACCAAGGATTAATTATGGAGTTTTAATTAACTCTTGGATTAAAGCTCAAAGCTATCACTTCAGTGTGGGCATTTAGGCAACAAACATCCCAGCTTAAGAAGCATCTCCCTTTCTATTCCATGAATGAAGTGTATTGCTTAAAAAGCATCTTTCTAGGTACTTCTCCAACTCCTTGGCTTTGTAACACGTTCTTGTAGCCTTGGGGCTGTGGACGTGGCCTGTCCTAGTGACACCAGTGCTTCCCAGCGAGGGCTGGTGCAGGCATGGGGTGTGCTGTGCTTGTGGAGCTCCCGAGGAGGGGCTGACCTCCAGCTCCTGCAGAGCAATCTCAGCTGTAACTGCTGGACAAAACTGCTTGTGAGGTGCACCCACTGGTGTTTCAGGGAGGGATGTGTGGCTGCGGGAAGCACCTGCAAAAGGTGCTGCTGTAAGGATGTAAATGCATCCACAGCGCTCGGGGCTCGCTCTCCCCGGTGCCTGTGTCCAGAGCCGACATTAGGGGTCTCTCTTCACCCAGCGCTGGGATCTCAGAGTTTCTCTGTGCACCCGAGGGCTCTGCCATCACCTGCACACAGGCAGGGCTTGGAGAGTGAGCTCCTGCCGGCAGGAGCTGGACCCTCCTGAGCTGGGAGGTGGCAAACACGACCTTGGTGGCCTCGGTGCTCTGGAGGGGCTGCCCTTGCTCCCAGAATGAGGTGCTGCACTTCATCCATGTGATGGAAACGCTGATCCACAATCGGATCTGGGTCTGTGGTCACTGCTGCAGAGGCAGAGGCCAGGAGCTGCGTCAGTGCCTGCGTTCCTGGCGAAGCACAGCCCGGCGCTGTGGCTCAGCAGGCAGAGCTGACTCAGCCATGCCCTGCTCCCGAGCTGGAGCCCCACACCAGGGGACAGGCCAGGGCACACAGGTGGGGTGACAGGGGCTCACAGGGCTCCCCTCGCTGCCTCCCCTGCTGCCCTTCCCAGATGCAAACCCTGCCAGCGTGCTCTCAGCCTGTCAATCCCTGCAGCAGGCTGTGGTGTGCCTGCAGGTTCAGCTCAGGGAAGCTGTGTCCATTCGGAACCGTGCCAGCCCCGAGCACGCTCGCCCTGGCAGCAGTGACACTGCAGTGACACCGAGTGGCAGTGCTGCAGTGATCCTCTCAGCCCCGGGTCCCTGCCAGGATCCAAACTGGGATGAGCACCCTCGTTCCTCTGAACAGGCCCCTGCAGCTCAAACAGGAGCACCCAACCAAGCAGGCACAGCACGCTACAGCCTTGGGAGCCATCCCCCGTTTCGTCTGCGAGGAGGGGATCCAGGGGTGGCTGCTGTGTGTGTGCTCCAGCCTGGCACGGAACCTGGAGCTCATGGCTCTCCTGCAGAGCCCACCACCACTGCAGGGCAGCCTTCTGCACCCCCAGATCCTGCAGTGAAATGTGTGGTGAGCTTGTCACCTCTGAAACCATCATTTACTGGGAGTCACAGAGAAACTGACAATAAAGTACAGGCATAAGCAAACACCAATTTACATGGGCTGTAATCAGTTTATAAATAATGGGTTGTCCTGGGTTGAAGTATATTCTGTTACCATCTTCATGAGCTGTTGGAACAGGTGGTGTTTTCCTTGCCTACTCCCCCTGGGCTATCTGCTGTTAATGGGCCATCAATGCCTGGTCCCATGACTCAGAGATAACTCCCCCCTGGACTACCTCCTGTTAATGGCCCATCAGTGCCTTATCTCATGACTCACCATCCCATTGTGAGATGCTCCGCCCAGAGGGAGGAACCAACTATTCCATCATGGATATAAGCTGAAATCCTGAACACCACAGCAGCACTTGCCTACTGGACTCCCAGAGGGAAAGAGCTACTGCTGGACTTCCAGACCTTTCTACAGGATCACTGTGTCAACAGAACTGCTTCGCTTGGATTGCCTCCACCATCAGAGTGTCAGGTTGTATTTCTGACTTAGTATCCTTGTATTACTGCATTTATTTATTTCTTTCTTTTAATTTTCTTCCATTAAATTATAATTCTGACTTGTGATCTCCCACTGGTTTGATTTCAAACTAGTACATGGGTGTGCAAGGACCTGCACGGCCAGGTCACAGCACTGGCTAAGCTACTTGGTAGCACTGGTTTCTGCAGATTACAAGGGGTGGTATTTACAGATTCAGAACTGCCTGGATGCCCCTCTGTTCAATGTAATGTTAAAACAGTGAAATAGTCTCATGAGCTACTGCTCTACTGAGGCAAGTTCTGCCTACATTTATATAAAATTCATTAACACAATCAAAAGCAGACTCCGTCCCTTAATCTTTTTTAAATTACAAGTTGAATTTAGAGCCTAAGGCCTAAGCTTGGTTTGATAGAAAATGCTTGTACCAGGTATTCCCAGGCTGAAGCCCAGTGCTGGCTACATGATCCAAAGTAAGTAACCTACAGAAGAATGACTGACACCCTTGCAGGAATTTAAATCAGAACTGCTTGATAATCTTCAGATGCCCCTTCAGAAATCTGTTTTTAACTTCAGCACTTGCTGTCTTTCATCTCTAAGAACTTTATACATTCCAAAGCAGTGTTTTCAATGGATTTTGATGAGCCAGTAAGATTTGCAGCTAAGTAAGGCATAACTCCTGATGTCACTTGATTGAAGTAACACACCTGTTTGAACAAAAGTAAATGAAACAAAAAAGCTTATGGATTGCAAGTTAGCCATTTTTTTGCAGAGCCTGGATGAGTATCACAGTTTTTATGGATGTGAATAGAAGCACACAGTGCTTCTGAGACTGAAGGCAGTAATTTGCAAGAAGCATGCCTTTTTCACAACACTCAGTGATCTGGGTGTCCTCACTGCTCTCAGATCCTCCAGCATCTGCAGGTAAAAGTACAGAGCAGTGCAGCAAGAAACACTGTGTATAACGTTAAATATGTGTGTTTTGTGATCAAAGCTGCTGCCTGAAAAAAGGCACTGCAGCCACTGAGAGCTGCTCAAAAATTTCAGAAATGGGGTTTTTAAATGGAAAAGTTTTAGACTTCCCATGGTAAAGAAGACTGGCATGGGTCCAGAGACGGGATTCAGTTTGTGCAATTCCTGGCATGTGAAGGTTCAAGTGAGGAATTCAATTTGAACTAATTCTTTGCCCTTTGTAGTCAGTGAAAAGAGAGAGACACTACCAGAGACCAGTGTAATGCACTCTGGAGGTGTTTTCCAGGACTCAGTGAATGGCTCTGGAGGGGCAGGACAGCCTCCAGTGCTTAGTTAGACCTCATTTCTAAGTCAGATTGGCCAGAGTTGGGCAAGACGGACTCCACACACCCAGACAGAACTCTCTTTTTGGAGTTATTTTGCTGTTCCCTTTGCAGACTGTGAGGTCAAATGAAGTGACAGCCCCAGGGCAGGGGGCAGAGGGCAGGGGGCACAGCTGGGCCCTGTGGGGCTACTCACGGTGCAGGAGCTGCTGCTGTTGCTGTGGATCTGGAAGCCAGCACAGAGGATTTCACTCCTGCAGAACTCCGGGCTCGGGGGCAGTGCCCTGAGGGTCACCGACCTCACAGCCACCGTGTAGGGCTCCCTGCAGAGCAAGGGCAAGCATCACCTTCCTCTTGTTGAAAACAGGCATGGAAGTGAGGACAACATGTCATTTTCAGAGGAGGGCAGAGCAGCTCCTGTGTGTTCAACGATCCTGAGTCTGATCCCCAGAGCCTGGGCCCTGCTGAGTCTCCCTGAGGTGTGACCACGGACTCCAGTCCAGGAGACCTCGGTGGCAGCCAGAGAACAATCCCCCACGTGCAACACCTCCTTCTCCTTCTAATTTACCCTGCTCTCCTCAGCCCATGTTTACAGAATCAGGGAACAACCCTTAACCAGGGGCTTCACAGTGTGGCCACAGGAAAGGTATCCAAACTCATTCAGTCCCCTCATGGAGGGAAAGCAAGCCCAGTACAGAATACTGCCTTTCACTGTTAACTTGAAGAACTACTGAATGTGAGAAAAGAAACAGACTAAAGAAGGGTAAGATACACCAAATGGTCCCATTTCCCCATGTTTCACTATGTAAGAACAAAAGGAAATCTAATGCAAAATAACAGAATTTTAAAAAGCTGTGTATGTTAAAGTGAGCAAGGGACTGGGCAGAATTTACAGATCCAATAAACGTGTCAGGTTTCAAGCACTTCCTTGGCTAAGTGAAAACTCTGTCAATTGCATCGAATAGGAGTACAAAGTCACTTCAAATAATAAGAAGACAAAGTCCCAGCTAGGTGCTGCAACCACTGACAGGCTCTCTGGGACATGTTTTTTTTCCCAATTCGCCCATTTGAAATTCTGGCATATTTGCCCTCCTGGCAGAGCACTCCCAGAGAGTCACTATTAAAGAATCAATACTGGTCTATGCTAAAAATTCATGATAATCTGGATGTATTTCATTGCACCTTCACGTTCGAAAGCTGATCTGGTTGTACGAACTCAGGCATCAACATAGGAATCTCACTCCTTAAGAAGTAAAACGCTGTCTTTGTCACCCAGGGGCAGATCACAGACACCCAACTCCAGACTGCAGCCCCGAAGAGCTCCGAGTTACAATCAGTGCCATACTCACTGTGGCCTGCAGGGCTGCCTTTGGGACACGAGAATCACAAAGTCTCTGGGTTTGTGGCCCGTCGTGGGGGGAGCTGTAACGTGATAGATCTTCTCCTCTTCACTCACAGCCTGCAGGACCTCGCATGTCCTGTAAATACATTTCACACAGACGTCAGGAGTGTGCAGCACCATCTCCTTCACAAACTCAGTGCAAACGGGCTCCATCCCAACACTGAACCTTTGATTTGCATGTTCCACCAGCAAGGCAGAGACAGTGAAAAATTCAGGTTTTCTGCAGCACCTCATCAACTCTACTTCTTCAGGATTCATTTGCTACAAGCTGTAAACTCAGTAGAGATGGTAGATTTTCAAATATCCCTATGATTCCACTTCCACCCTCTGGTAAAAATCTCTCAGGATGAAATAACTAACTGCAAATGCTTCACCAAATCAATTTAGTATACTTTCAATTCAACTGTCTCTAATCACTATTCTACAGCATAAAAGGTAAATAAAAAAGCTCAAACACCTCTTAGAGCCATTCCAAAACCTGATTCTAATCAGACAGACTTTTAAACGTTACTTTTCCTAAAATAGGCATTTTCAGGAACCCCTTTTCTTGATTTCTCACTTTGACTGTACAGTGAAACTGAGCATCAGTGTCCCAAACAGGACAAACATGAAGGAATACTGTTTTCCTTAATTTTTAAAGTTAGCATGCACAGTATATCCCCCTCAGTTCTTACTTTTAACTTTTCTTACTCCTTCTGGGGTTTTGTCACTTTTAACACACACATGTCTAGGACTGGAACTGTGCTCATGTCAGGAGAAGATCTGTCCCATCCCTCCCTTTTGACAGAGCACTCTGTATTTTGGAACCAGACCTGGCGCAAACCAAATTTTATTTCTACAGTAAAAAACCACCAAAATCCATACTTCAACTAATGAGTCTTTGATGTCAAATTCTTACAACACTTTCTTCCTAACGAGGCAGCAAGGTGCCTGCACATCAGAAGTGTCTGTGTCAGAAGGGAGGAGTGCTCAGGGGGTTCTCTGAGGAAGGTTCTCACAGGAAGTGTCTGTCCCAGCGCTGCCGGAGCCTGAAGTCAGACAAGAGGGAGAAGGCGACGTGGGATGGGACCTTCACCTGCATCTCCACCTTGAAGGACAGCCCAGCATCCTCCTCGTGGGTCCAGATTTGTACCTGAAGGAAAAGCTGGCACATGTTAAAAGCAAGGAATGATTACTGTAAACACTTAGATGCATCATGTTACACATTTATGTAATACTATGTCCTGAGATTTTCTCAGGACTGCTGTGAAATTCCAGATGCTTTTGTCCAGGCAAATCAGCCACACCTTGGCCTAGGCCCCCTGTCCCTAGAGCAACCCAGCACTTCCCTTCCCAAACATCCTTCTTTTCCTCCCTTACTCTCTTCTGCGAAGCAGAGCACCCAGAACTAATTATATACTGAATAACTACTTAGAAACATAGTTTTGCAGCTCTTCTCCCACACCTGTATATCATGTCTTGATTACTTTGGGTCTATTTCTAGTCATAGGCCTAAATCCCAGCACAGAGAATTCAAAAGGAATAATGTGCACATAACAATGCACACACAAAAGAAGGGTTTGGCACCTCCCACAAAGCCCACATAATGGAAGAAGATGGGTACAACAGAATTTTTAGAATTAGAAGATTGTATTCCTAAATTCATGTGCTTTATTGCTTCTCAAATTCTGGAGGGTTTAACAGATTTTCGTTTCCAAATGATACAAAATTCCTAAGTTTCATCATCACCGCTGAGGTTTTGTTGGTGTTTTTGTGCTGTATCAGAAATGAATATTCTTTTGGTTATGCTGCATTTGTGCAACAACACAGATTTTGTATTTTTCTGGACTTTCCTGTCTTGGAAGAGGAAAGAAATCTCAACATAATCCAGGAAGTACCTCACTGAAGGAATGTGTGGTGTAAAACAGAAGGCTTAAGCGCTTTAAAAAGCATCTACAGGAGGTCTGCATCAATATTCCTCTGAGGCACAGAACAGAACTCACGTTGTTCTAGGAGTCTTCTTGACTTGAGAAATCACAAAACAAAGCAGGAGGTGCAGCTGTTGAAACACCTCTCTGCTAAGTGAACATTGGCAAGGCTGGATTATCTCTACAGGCTTACAAGTCTGGTGGTTTTGTGTCAAAGGCATCACAATGCCATTTTTTACCTTCAAAAATTGTCAGTCAGCTTGGGGTCCTACAAGTTCCAGGGAAAAGGGAACAAATCCTCTGAAGCTTAAGGTCATTCCCCCATGTGCTGTCCCTCTCCAGACTTCTTGTAAGTCCCCTTTAGGCACTGGGAGGTGCTTCAAGGTCTCACCAAAGCCTTCTCTCCCCAGGATGAACAACCCCAGTTCCCTCTGCCTGTCTCCACAAGTAGGTTCAAGCCTGCTTTTCCCAGCACCAGTCCTGTCTGTTGTTTATTTGGCACAGCAGTGTTTACTGCAAGTCTTTAACCACTGGAACAACCTACACATGGAAGTGGAAGATTTGCCATCACTGGAATTCCTTATTATTTGTATCCGCTCTTACTCCATTATCTTACTGCCTACATGCAAGGGTCACTAAGCAATGTTTCATAGCCTGTGATGCACAGGAGGTCTGACTAAAATACTGCAAAAGTCTTTCCTTGTCCCAAAACACCTCTGGATCAACATGATCTTGAAGTAAACTGCCAGTCAGTACCCACATTTCAGAACCCCAGCCTTGGAGATGCCTGATGTCTCTCTACTATCTGGAAAACATGCACTGCAACTGGGTAACACCAGGTTTTCCCTTGACTTTCCTCTGCTTTTCCTAGCAGCATCTTCCTCTGCTAGAACTGGTTTACACAAGTTTCCGTACTGATTTTGGGTTTATAACACCAATTAATGAATGGAGAGGTGCTTTGCTTTCAGACTCCTGTAATTTCTTTTCTGCACTTACGTTATCCAGGGTCTTGGTTAAATCCCAGCCCGATTTTCTTGCCAGGTGTGTCAGTGCAGCTATGTTGCTGTAACTCAAATATGCCTGAAACACAAGACACATGTCTGAAAACTGAGGGGTGAAAAGTACATTTCACTAAACATTGCAGAAATTAGGTGTTCTTTTTTCTATCCTTACGCTTCAACTGCAAACAAATGTTTATTTTACTTGTAAATGAAAACACAGTCCAGTAGTTTCTGAATTAAAACACTTCCAGTGGCTTCCTTATGCACTCAGATGGCTGTTGGGAAAACAATCTTAATTAAAGGACAACAAAACACTATTTTCAGCTTCTCCTGTTATAAAGCTGTGCAGAACCACTTTGACCACCAGGGAGACAATACAGATAACCTCTCAGACCACTGAAGTAATGGTTTTGTCCATCTTCCTCTGAAGTAATTAGAATCTACTCAAAAAAATAACCTCTTCGTTGCTACCAAGCTGGGTCCATCTTGGCAATTGCTTTACCCAGCAGGTTTACAGCAAAGAAAGTGCAAATATATCCATTATTTATGCTTGGCTACAGTGGACACTGTTCTCATTTAACCACTGTATGAAGAGAATACAGCTTTAGAGTCTTTACTGACAGGTTTTGATTTCATATGAAATAAATCTGAAGCAAGCCATTTTTTATCATTGTGTGTGTATTTACATTCACTGCTCTGCAGGAAACAAAATGCTGCATTTTGTTTTGCCCAGCCACCAAAACTGGACACTGAAACAACATTTAACTTACCTGTAAATCCACCTAAATTCAGGTTCAGCACCATTCACTGCAAGACACGGGCACAGTTTGGGCCCAGCATGCCCAAACCAGAGACTGGAGTCACTTGGTGCAGGGTAGCTGGGAACCAACACCTGATTTCACCTCTCTCTCCATAAAAACAAAGTTTATGCTATTCCAGGGTTCATCTCCTGTCAGAGATGGTCACGACACACGCACACCAACTGCTCCCAACAAAATGCTTTCTGTCTGAGACTCTGTAGCCTCTTTCAGGCAATTTCTCAGCATTTGTGTTACGTGTTCATTGGCTATTGGCTAACTACAATACAATATTATGGGTGGCCTGTAACTAACAAGCATTCTTGCAACATATTAGTGTGTTTTCTCCGTTCTGCAGGTGTTCATCCTCCTTTTGTCGTTTATGCTTCGTGCTTCTGTTGATGTTACTATTCCCAAGGGTACAAATGGAATTCTCAGGGATACAAAGTGCCCAAGTCGAAATCTGCGAGACTTTCAGACCAGCTGTCGGTTCCCACAATCTCTCTGTTGCTATCTCTCCCCCCCCCCTTTTAGCACTTACTAAATGGTTTCCTCTTAGCAAGTTTTTAGATATTTGGTGGCTGGATAAAGACAAAAAGCAAAACCCCAAATTACTTCCTCTACAGGAGAACTCAGCTTTCAGAACAGCTGGGGACACTGAGGGATAAATCTGCAGACTTTTGGGGACCACTTGTATGCATCCATTCTAAAGAGCTTTTTTTATCCTTTGTATTGAACTTACTCTTACAGCAGTAGTGAATAAACTACTCTCTTCTTTTGGAAGAGAAATTTCACCCTGTTACACATCCAGCCATTCCTCATAACTACCACAACACTTCAGCACAGAGGGTCCAGCACTACTGCCACAGCCTGAACAGCTGTTTCACACACCCCAAAAGGTGCACAAATACAGCTCTTTATGCACCTACAGATTACCTGGTTGCTTGTCTCCCAGGCATCAGAAGGCTTGTCTCCTTTAGCTGACAGCATGCATTTTCTAAAACATAATTAAAAGGTGACATAGTAGCATGAATTGGCTCTTTACAATCACTTCTGTATATGCTAGGAGAAATCACTTTCTATAGGCTTGTCTTCTAAACACAGGTGCTTTTATCAATTTTTGGTTTGAATAACTGCTTTTTCATTCTGAGAAAGATGGTGAAACAAAACAACCTACAGAGGATAGTAATTTTGAGACAGGGAACCTCTAATATTCAGTGCCAATGAAAAAACATTACTTGGAGCTTTAAGCCATATAACAGCAATATATATATATGTTAAAGAGAGTTCAATTACTTTCTCTGGAGGATGATAAAATTAGGTGCTGAAAATCAAGATCTGCCAGTGACCCAGCTATACCTGGTGAGTCGAATCCTCCTCCGGGCAATTGCTCCGTGGTACCTCCTCACACCATCCTGCACGAAAAGTGAACCAGAGAATAACACCTCTCATTATTTCAGAACCAAGTCTCAAAAAAGACAACTAAAACTTATTTATTATGGATGGGCAAATGCCAGAGAAGTAATACAGACAAATAAAGAACAGTACTTTGTGCACTGGCCTTTCCACAGACTAACCCAAGTTGGTTGTTTACTTTTTGCCTCAGCAATATTCCCTGAAATTTGAGAAAATGCAAACGTGATAGAAGAGTTGTATCGTTGTAGTTTCCTCCTAGTGCTTTTTGGTCCTAAACCAGTGGCAGCTGGGCAGTGCACCACACACATTCCACTCTTTCTAAATGTGACACACACCAAATAAACTAATAACCCAATTTATTATCATCTGGTGTTCAAAGCACAAAGGAAAATTTTATTTTTTACATTCATTTTATCCTCTTGGGACAGCCTGCAATGGGCAGTAGTGAAACATACGTAAGACACCTTGATTTATTTGTCTAGTTGCCATCCTATTTAAAATAAGGTCCCTGATGTTAAAAAATAATTTAATTTCTGCCTACACTGCCTCTCCACAACTCTTGCAACGGAAGCAGGAAGATTAGTGACAGGTGTCATCACAGCAAATAATTCAACAATAGCATTCACACTGCTTCAAGTGCTTCATGAACCACTCTCAGGGAAACACAAACTCAGAGCTCCATGTCAAAGGAACTGAAAAGCCCATCTACGTCATGGGATTTGATTCCCACAGACGTCCTTATTCACTCTATTTCTCAACTCTGTTAAGGGTTTATCAAAATAAGTATTCACTGAATACTTATAAATTTCATCTACAGTCAGTGGAAATTGCACAAGACCTAGACAAGTGGAAAAATCTCCCAACACACCAGATTCTTCTCTGCCCATCAATCACAGAATCTCGAGTCAGGAGGCCCCTCCACTGAGCCTCTCAGTTTTGGAAGACTAAAGCTAACAACAACAACCTCTCACTCGAGGGCAAACATTTCATTTTGAGCTTTTCTCTCCTGCAAGAGGATGCATTTCAGTGCCCTTCTTGGCCCTTGCTTCCCCAGGGAGGCTGTGGTGACCATTCTGCTCTTGAGAGCTCACCTGTGTCGTAGGCTTGACCCTGGGGAAGGTGAGCAGCTCCCCTTTGTCATTCATGGCCCCAAAAACGAGGAAGGCACTGTTAATGTGCCGTGGCTGTGCCTTGATCCACTCCTCACAGTTGTAAGCCTCGACACGGACACCAACCTCCACACTGAAAGGGAAGTTTACATTAATTACTGAACTGCTGGCAAGCGATGCAGAAGCAGCCCTGAGACATGCTACAAAGGACTGCAGTACCTCCAGGTGTGCAGGAATCCTGACTCAAATACTCTGTAGCATAGAAAATCACTTAGTCAATCTGGACAGACACACTTCTGAAATAAAATAAGTGTGGCAGTAGCTAAATAGCATTAACAAAAATAAGCAATAAATAGAACCTGGGTCTGTCAACAACTGCTAGGATGGAAAGATCCTGGCAATAGGCTGGCATCTTCTGAAGAATCAGACCTCTTGGAGCAACTCAGCCCTTTGCTCCCTGAATTTCAGAGCAATATTTATTGTCTGTGTTTGCATGAATGGGCTTTGGTGACAAATGATCTTTAAACTGAAAGTCCGAGAATAATTGTTTTAAAAACTTCCAATGATAATAGTGCAACAAAAAAAAAAAAGGTCATATAGGCAGTTACAGATATAGATACATCCCTCAAAGTTACACCTAAAAAATACTTAATTCCCTAATGAAAACCCTGCTGATGAAACCTGAAACACACTGTGCAGGCTGGTGCTGGAGATGCCAAGGGAGACAAGAGATGAGGAGCTTTACCTGTTGTGAAAAGTGTTGTTCACAATGGCATTGAAGACGAGGCGGTCACCCACAAAGGACGGCCCCCAGAACTTGAACATGTTGACTGACTTCAGGATGGGATGGGCACGACAGAGGCGGCTGAAACAGAAAGCCAGGGAGAGAGAAAAACACACAGTTGTGCTAAAAAGCACATCTGGGGGCGTGACTGCAGAAACAAGGTCTGCATGACCTGGAAGGTCACGGAATTCCACGGATCTGCTCCGTGTTAGCATGTTCAGCTCCAAGAGCATGTAACTCGAGCTTCAGCCATCCTAACACCACTTATGTCATGGTGTTTCCTTTCCAACACATTCTACAAACACCAATTAAATCTCACTGCTTGAGGCTACCCTCTCCTAGAGCCAGACCATGAATCCCTTACCAAGAGCAACCACTTGCCTCACAGTTTCATTAATTTCTGTAGGACTGCACGGGGAGCAGGTTCCTGAGCAGAGTGAAAATGCCAGAACTTACCTCCCTTCAACAATTAAAGGAAATCTGAGCAGAAAGGCTGAGCACCAGGGACAGTGTCCAAGAAATGCCATATCAGTTTATCTAGTCTCAGTATTTGTACTTTTTGCTTTATTTTTAGATGCTTTCTGCTAGTGTGATATGAAATGAAAATAAAGAAACCCTCACAGGGCTGCCAGATGCAGTCTGTGTGAATGGGATCTCGTTTGCAAGCTCTCTGGAGCAGGCAAACACCAAGTTTCTTCATCAGTTCTACATGTAGTCAGAGCCCCTCACTTTCTGCTGGGATGTGTGTGCATCACAGGAAGAAGGGACAATATCCAACACGTGCCATTTATTTTTAGTCTCTGAAGCAACACACAGCTCTCAGCAAGGACCCCATGTGCACCTCTGAGGATAAACTGTTCCATGGAGAAGTTTTTAAATTTGAAAATACAGTTTGGTAGCACTCCTAGCTTTTAACTCAACTGCGCTGTGGAAACTAATGTACCGGTATTGTTAAATGCACACAATTATCTGCAGCTAATTAACTGACTGGTACATCTCTTTAATAGTCTAATACATTTGAATTACTTTGTAATTAAATTAAAATAATTTGCTCTTCTGATTTAAAATGCTAAGCACTGGTTTTATTTACAATGTTCACTCTAAAGATGCAAACACAATAATGAAGAGGAGAGGAACAAACCAGAAATCAGGCTTAAATATTCCTTTTTTCCTGCAAGAGCACACTCTGAATGCTTTTATTGCAAATGTAAGGAATAAGAAAATAGATACCAAGTTCAAGCTAATATTACTAATATTCAAATGGTTTTATTGCTATCTACAAGATATTCATGTATTGGCCAGGTGAAAAAAAAAAAGTGGTGGGGAGGTGAGAAGCCAGAAGGAGAGTGAGTAACCTTTAAAATGCCCTCAGAATTTTATTTTTCCAGGGTTATCCTCCACTTCTGTTCCTCCACCACAGTCTGTGGTCATAGAAACTCCTACCTGGCACCTTCAAAGGTCAGGTCTAACTGTACTGGCCTCAGAAAAGGTTCGTAGTGAGAGCAGTTGCTTCTCAAGCAGAAACTACAACTTCTCTGTTTTCAACCAACCTCTGACACCAGCTGTTACTCCTGAAATTTCCAACATGAGTAATCATGTTTGACATTAATTACCTCAAAGAAAAGTTGTTCAATACTCCGTTTGCTGATGTTCCCCTTCCTTTTTTAGATCTAAAAGTGACTCACATGAGGTAAAATTTATCAGATGAAAACAGGTAAATATTCTGAGTCATATTATGGCAAGAATCTGCAACAGTCCCTTCAAGCCACTGGAATTGCACACTGGGGTAAGGTCAGTGCACTCTGATGTTACTAAAACAAGTTGTTTATCCAACCACTACAGAAAATCTGTTGTTATTAGTACAACCACTGGCTACAAATCAAAACCATATGAATAATGAATGGAGAAGTCATTTAATTATTAAATATAAAAAGGGGAAACATATCTAACATCCCTGCAGTGAATTAGGTCACTCAGTATGCAAGGAGAATTCAAACTGAAACTTGAGTGCTGCTTACAAAGAAGCTTTGTACAGTGTCCAGGAACAAGGAAGGGAGACAAACAACAGTTTGACTCCAGGGAAGAATTAAATGATTCTATGTCTAGGTCACACTGACAAGCAGCACCACTAAACATACTTTGTTATTTTTACCTGAAGATGCCTGAACTCTTTAAACTGCTAGAATTGTTGCAAGCCATAGGACGTGCAACTCAGAGGGACTGAAAGGTCAAGTGACTTGCTGGGGATTATGCATCCATTCTGCGTACACACCAACAAAACTGAACCTGTTTATGTGGATCCTTCTTCTCTGACTTCTTTTTCATCTGGCATCATGAGGATCTGCAGACTAAGTTCTAGAAGGCTGTTCATTTTTGGAAGTCACTCAATAACAGGGTCAGTATTGGCTTTATCCTGATGAAACGCCTAACTTTGTTTTTAAAACACTGTACCAAGCACCAAGAGGGCAGGTTTCTGTTGCTGTATCCACTGCTGGCTTTCTGCAAAGATTCCCAGGAAGATAACACAGCTCCTTTTGCCTTAGGGCCTGTATGTGTAACAGAATAATGTCTGACTCTCAGAGGCATGGCATGCTGTGGGAGATGTACCACATAAATACTTCAAAGGCCTCCTGTAATGTGAGGAGGAAGAAAAGTCACTGAGGCCTGGGTCAGTATTCTTCATAAAGTAAGTCCCTGTAAAACCTTTAACATTAAAAGCACATCCATTTAGAACCACGTGCAGAGAAATGGTGCAGGAAAATACCTTGCTGAAATGCTGGCCACTGTCTGCATCCAAGCCATGATCTGGCCACCAAAAGTGTTTCCATGGTGGTTTGCATGAGGAGGCAGGACAAGCTCAGTGCTCTGTACATGAGTATGTTCAGTTGAAAGTGCATCTTTCTCTTCACAAGTATCTGAAACACAGCAGCAATGTATCAATGAATGCTTTCAGGAGAAAACACACCCAGTGAAGTGTGCAGTTTGCTTCAGACTCAGTGAAAAGAAGGAAAGCAGAAAGACACAGAGGAGCCCTGTGGTTTTCAAGGGAAGGAAGAGGCTGAACCTTTGCTCTGCTGGGGCGTGTTCAGGGCTGAAAGAGCAGTTCAGCACCGACTCGAACATCTCCCAAAGACTCTGCACTGTGTGTGACAGGCACCTGTACAGATTTCATAACTTGTTACAAACCCTCTGACTGCCTGAGACAACAGCAAACAGACGAGAGAGATGAGGATCTGAACCAGAGATCNGACCTCTGATGTGTCACTCAGGTTATTAAACTGTACCCTGTGAGACAGTTACCATGAAGACAAATAGCTTGTTTTCTTGTACCAAACAAGACTCTTCAGTTCTATGAAGTCTCACCGAATTGTTAAGGCTAGATCTTTTTTTTTTATAACAGGT